>QFEO01001939.1:3333-32726 GCA_003316615.1 Amanita pseudoporphyria
TTTATTAATATGTAGCCCTGATGTAATAGTTTTATTTTGTCCCTTAGCACTTAGCCTTATTTGTCTTTGTTTTTCTGTTATTCCATAAACAGTCCAAAAGTACCAAACATTGAATCACTTTTTTGAGTCACTGTAGCTGTTCCTGGACTATCAATCTCTCCCCAATTATCTAGGAACTCTGTCCTAAAATTGGCGTAATTTTCCCACTTTGCTGGCATAGCAGTATATTCCTCCATTTTATTGTTTTTCCATCATTTAGCTCTATTGCCACATAACAATAGTATGAAAAGGATTTTATCCTTATTGGCAGTGTATGTCTTAATCAGTTTGAAGTATATTTCACAGTTCATGATGAAATCAAGGGCTTCATTCCGGTCACCAGTAAATGCTTTTGGTGTGGGAGCTTTCATTGTTGGTGTGGTTCCATCAGCCATGTCTATTTCTGGTGGGGTTTGTGGTGGAGGTGGGTCTGGGGGTCCAGGTGGGGGTGGAGTTGGAGATCTTGGTGGTGGGGGTGTAGGACTTTTTCATGGAGGTGGGGTCTGTGGTGAATCCTTCTTCAGTCTTTCTGTTTTCTCAGATTCGGTTCTACTGATTGGTGAATGGTCTTATTTCATTCACAACATGTTACAGTTATAAGTTCAGGACATTTATGCTGTATGTACTTTTACTTTTTCATTCCTTCTGTCTATTCTCTTGGAACCCCTTGGACTACATTCCTACTTATGACATATTCATGACATCACTCCTACATCACTTCATTCCATCACATTCCATATGACCTCATCATTTACTTATGTGTGTCATTGTGTATGTGTTCTTATGATCTCTTTGTCTCTGTTACAGTACAACTCCATTAGTATATAAGGACCCTGATGTACAGTAGTAGAACCCTAAGTTCAACTTAGGTTAGGATTGTGTAACCAAGTTGCTACATTCACTCAAGGCTGATCTAAGCATCGTGCTGCATCTCATCATTCTCACACTCATGTACTTAGTCTTAGTGCATGAGTTCCTTGAGCTCTACATTTGGTATTTGACACTTGTTGATGCTGGACTTGTTGGTGATCCACAAGTTCTGTTAGTCCAAGTAATACTAAGTGTTCTCCATTATAACACTTAAAGTTGAACTTAACTGGTTTGACTATCAAGTCAATAACCCTACTGAACTTCTGGAAAGCAGGCCCATAGGTTACCTTCACCACTCATCAAGATTTCCTTCACATTACAAAAGATCCCTGCACCTCCCCCCAATAAAGCAGAATGACATTCTGGCAACAAATACACCCTCAATAATACTGTTATTGAATTGGACATGTGAGACAACATCTGGAAGTACACAGATGGCACACATGTTGAATCTAATAAGTTTTGGATTCCACAATGATTCTCAAGACCACCTAACTCTGCAGTTCTCTATAACAACCATTACTTTCTTAATTGCCTATACCTCCACTTTGACCATACAAACAGTCATTGGTATTACCACTTCCAGGATACCAATACATATTCCCCAGTTGAGGACAAACAGTTCTTAGGACCACATTGGGAACCAGGGAAAAAGGAACACCACCTACCAGTGGATCAGTTACACCCAAAGAAAGGAAATACTTACTGAGTACCTAGTGAATCAGGATCTCCCCCAGTTACCAAAGCTTGCCATCACATCATCATCAACTCTACTACCCCACTGTTTTGCACAGTTATATTATCAATATATTGATGAATATAGTATTGCTAACATATTCTGAACAGCTTGGTGTGTATAGTCTATGTGTGTGTGGCTGGTCTGATCTGCTTCTGGTGATAGGTCTGCTTCTGGAAGTTGTTTTGGCTTATCTGTCAGGGACTGGCTCCATTCCTAGGAGGAGTCCATATACTGAGACTTCTGTTGCTTTGCTGTCAAGGAACTTGTACCACAGATATGTTCTGTCAGGGTTCTGATATTTGATCCAAACTTCTGTAGTTGAAACTTCAATTGTTTGGGTGAGGCTGCTGGTTGTGACTGTTGTGAATTGTTCTGAGGTAAGGGTTTTCCTGATGATTCATCCTGTTGCTTGGTGGGAGTTAGGAATGGGACTGTGTGAAGCAATGGTGTAGGCTGGGTGTTGTCCTCTTGATAAGATTTGATTGCTTGCCCTCTGTAGTACTGTCTGAAGGTTTTGTGCTTGATTGTTTGCCTGTACCTGCTTGGATTGGTTGTATGAGGGGGATCTAGAAGGGTTGCTAGTCTGCATCTCTGTCCTTCTGGAGAAGATGGACTGGAGTCTGCTTGATCTGCTAGGTGTTTTAGGGTTTGGATGAAGGGGTTGATAGTTTGTTCATTGAGAGTGTTGTTGGAAGGGTGAGAGGCTTCCAAGAGCTTTAGCAGTGTCTGAGTTTTGTCAGACAGTTTGTCTACCAGGAGTGCACTGTGTTAGAGCTTTGCAATCTGTTAATATGTTGATGGCAGTCCAAGGTGGAGGATGTCAACAAGAGGGTGGTAGGTGGTCTTGGAGATGAAGGTTCAGCATTGGAGGGTGAGATAATCAGGGCCAAGGGTCAGAAGGTAAGTGGAACTCAGGTTCTGATGTATGGCAGTGATGTAGATCTTTATTGCAAAGCTAGGGAACTACAGTGACTACTTAGGGGTTTATATAGGCACTAGGGGTGTTTGGTAGTAAACAACACAAGTGCATACACAAAGATACATAACACACATGAAACAGGAGTTGGAACAGATGTGAAACAGGGGAATACAGGAGGTATATGCAAAAGGTGAAATGTGTGTCCAAAGGTGAAACAGGGGGTGGCATAAGGGATGAAACATACAAGTGAAATACATGATTGTCATAACAGCCACAGCCTGAGTCTGAATTGAACTGGGATGCCAGCCAGGGTGCTTGGCCACAGGGAGGATAAGGAAAGGTAAGTTGAGTGGGGTTCATCTGAGAAGGTCAATCATAGGGTTTTGAAGAGTGTGTCTGGCTTGAGCTCTGAGAGTGAGAGCATGATTCTAAGCATCAAAGAGTCCCTGAATGAAATCAAGGCTTTGAGAAGCCTGACTCATAGGTGGAGTACCAGTAGGGAAAAAATCCTGAGTGAAGTGGGGTTCATCTTGAAAAGTATATGAATCATCCTGATAACCTGCAGGTGAACTGAACATGGAGACTGATGCAAATTCAATGATGAAAATTTGACATGATGTGTGAGATATTACACAGTCTGAGATTGTCCACTAGTGTGGCAGTGAAATCTGTGACCTTATAGTTGGATTCTAGCAAGATGATCCTGGCATGATGGATAGTGAGGATGATACAGATATCCTATGATGATGTTTATGTATACTTAAATACTAGATAAAATTGTTTGAAGTGGGAGTGATATGTAATAAATAGAATCACCAAAATACTACAACTATGTAGAAATGATGTCATTGGGTAGACTGTGCTATATATAGTCATTAGTAAGCAAGAAATTGCACTAAAATGTTCATGAATGAAGGTAGCAAAGTAATGTGAGCCAGTCAAATGCTGGATCTATTTGATTACATATCATGTATTTAGACTTGACTATGTTGGGCTGCCTAGGGATGAAGGTTAGGGATAGCAAAGCTATGTGTAGTCAGTCAAATATGGAATTACATAAGTAGCACAACAGAAAGAAGTTTGTTCCTTATAAACTCTAAGATTCTGTATAGTATCTACCTGAACTACACAGAAGTAAGAGGACATTACACTCCCCCCCATTCCTATAGGACTCTGACTAAAGTCCAATGACCATGGAGTAAATGCACCATGAAATGAAAGTTTACATATGGCTTGAATAGAGTCCAAATAGAGTCTGATAAAAATTGGATACCTATAAATATAAGCTCTGAGTAGAAGGAAGGGAAAGTCTGATTAGAGTCTGATTAGAGTCTGATAACAGTCCAGCTGAGTGATTGGACTGTTATAGGAAAGAATAGGAAGTTCTGAGGCTGACTGAAAGGAGGTTTTGGTCTTATATTGGGCCAGCCACAGATTTTGTAATGAGAATCTAAGAGACTGGCATTTGCCAATCATCAACATGCACAGATATACCCTGCTGCATGTAATTTGGCCTTGGATTTGCTGCTCAGTGGCCCATACCCTCAAGTGGTTGCTGGACTGTTATAGGGCTTTAATCAGACTCCTATGGGATTCCTATAGGAATATCACAAAAATAAGATATGTGACAGTGTATTTCAAGTACACATGTCACATACCATATTAGTATTGTTTGGAGGTATTTTTCAAGCACTGATAGGATATGTGACAGTGTGTAACAAGTGTATGTATCACATAAAATATTAGTATTGTTTGAAAGCATTTTCAAGTGCTGATAGGATGTGTGACAGTATGTTACAAGTGTACACTGGCATGTCACATATGATGTTAGTATTGTTTGGAAGCATTTTTCAGGCACTGATAGGACATGTGACAGTATGTTACAAGTGTATGTGTCACATACAACATTAGCATTATTTGGACATATATTTCAGGCACTGATTGGACATGTGACATTATGTTACAAATGTGTATGTCACATGCAGTACATGCAATATTAGTATTGTTTGGAGCCATTTTTCAGGCACTGATAGTCAGATATGTGACAGTATGTTACAAGTGTGGACATCACATACAATATTAATATTGTTTGGAAGTATCTTTTGGGCACTGATTGGACATGTGACAGTATGTTACAAGTGTGTATGTCACATGCAATATTAGTATTGCTTGGAGGCATTTTTCAGGCACTGAATAGGATATGTGACAGTTACAAGTGTGCATCTCACATATAGTATTAATATTGTTTGGAAACATATTTCAAGTACTGATAGGATATGTGACAGTATGTAACAAGTGTATATGTCACATACAATATTAGTATCATTTGAAAGCATTTTTCAGGCATTGATAAGAAATTTGATGGTGTGCTACAAGTGTGCATGTCACATACAATATTGGTATTGTTTAAAGGCATTTTTCAAGCCCTGATAGGATATGTGACAGTATGTTACAAGTGTACATGTCACATTCAATATTGGTGTCATTTGGAAGCATTTTCCAAGCACTATGTAGTATTTGCAGTTGCAGTACAGAACACTACCTGTCATACTCAATGTGAAGCATATTTCTTACTCCAGAAAATAGGCAATAATACCAATATTGCATATGATTTGGCCACACATTCTCACATACTATTAGTGTTCCAGAAATGCTTGCAAACAATGCTGAAATCATATGTGACATGTACACTTTTAACACACTGTCACATACCCTATCAGTGCCTGAAAATACTTCCAAGCAATACTAACATTGTATGTGACATGCACACTTGTAACATACTGTCACATATCCCATCAGTGCCTGAAAAATACCACCAAACAATACTTATATTGTATGTGACATGTGTACTTGTAACATACTGTGACAATTATGCTATCAGTGCCTGAAAAATGCTTCCAAACAATGTGTGTGACATGCACACCTGTAACACACTGTGACATATCCTATCAGTGCCTGAAAAGTGCTTCCAAACAATACCAATATTGTATGTGACATGTGTACTTGTAACACAGTGACAGATCCTATCAGTGCCTGAAAAATGCTTCCAAATGATACTAATATTATATGTGACATGTAACACACTGTCACATCCAATCAGTGCCTGAAAAATGCATCCAAACAATACCAATATTGTTTGTGACATGTACACCTGTAACACACTGTCACATATCCTATCAGTGGCTGAAAAATGCTTCCAAATGATACTAGTGTCACATGTGACATGAATCACCATAAACAAACAAGTACAAATGTAAATAACTACTAATATAGCATTTTTTGTGATACCATCAGACTTTAGTAGGGGACTGGGGGGGGAGTGTGAAGTAGTGAGAAGTAAGTTCATTCTCTGCAAGTTTACTTAGATTCCACATGGAATGGGGGGGGAGTGTAAAGTACTGATCATAATCTCCCAAATACCATTGGACTGTGGCTCCCACATTGTGGTGATATCAAGCAATATGCCTATTGCTGTGCTTCCATGTTAATGTTATTGAAACCATGGTGCCATTTAGCAACTGATTTGAAATCCAATATGGAAACATGGGAGGATGCCTTTTCAAGTTTCATTGAGGATGATCCTCATTTGGAATCTATTCAATTAATCCTGAGTGGTATTCAGTTTTTCTATGATTGCCTTTTTGTGGTGAAAGTGACACAAGACAAGTCATTTGATGAGGTGCCAGAGAAAAAAAACCTTGAAAAGGACAACAATGAAATTGTTCCTCAAATGGATGAGTCAATTATATCAGAAGTTCAGCATCACATTCAAGAATCATAAATTATAGTCCTTATAATCTTGATTGGTTGCTATACCCATCATCATTTTGGTATGGGGGCTGCCTTTGAGAGGGTGTCCAATAGCCTTTGAGATGGCTTGTAATTTGGATGAAGATGAAGAGGTAATGGCAGGTTTGGGCTTATTGATAAGTCACTGGTTATATCTCTTTTCCTTGGTTTTGGACATGAGTTTCCCAGTGATGATGTTCTTGACAGGGTGTTTGGGTACTGCTGTGTTAGGTAATCATTTCATCCTGGGAGAAGGGGGAATGTCATCTTTTGGGTGGTTGATGGTGAGATGTCCATGACTATTGCAGATGAGGCAGTTGCAGCTAGTGGCTGTCAGATGGCAGAAGATTTTGAACTGGCTCACAACAGACATTTGAGATTAGGGTTTTTTCTATTGTGTCACAGGGCTTTTGTAATACTACACACTTTCAATTTTACATTGTAGATTTGTTCCAGCATCAGTTTTAAAAATTTTAATGTGAAGGCAAACACTAAATAGATCACTGGAATTATACACATGATGATATCAACACCTTCAGTTGGAGGTAGGGGCAAGGCAGGTGTAGGGAGCTTCAGGTCTGCTAATGTAAGGGGAACCTTGTGGCAGTGTATGAGGTCTTGTATTAGCTGCTGGTAAGGTTGTTACTGCAGTGCTCAGACATAATTTCCTATGGTTACTGAACTCATTGATTGCAGTAACAACTGCTTGAGCCTGCAAAGCACCAAATATGAATCATAGAGTTGGTGATGCCACTACTCACTGTGCTGGCTAAACCATGCTCATCAACAAGATCAAAAAAGCCTATAACCTCTCACTCCATTGGGTTTCTGGTGCTTTCCACACCACCCCCATCTCAGCTCTTGAATTTGTCACCAGCTTCCCACCTTGCACATTATGGCTTGAAAAACTCAGTAGCAAAGCACCACTAAGCTTCCACAGTTGCATGTGCTTAAACAGCTCACATCATTTATCGGAATTTCTTCTTTTGAGGATTGTGATGTTGTCCAACACTCAAAGTTTCCAAACTTCATCTTGCTTATCTCTAATGCTACAGTGGGGTAGACAACACATTTGATCAAAGAAGGTGATTCATTAGTCAAGAGAGTAGTCAAGCAAGTGAGGTACAAGAGTGCTTGACATAGATCTTTGGTGAGAGTCACATGGATGTGGCCAGTGTGTCTTGCTTCTGCACCATGTCCACACCACATACACACACTGGTTGAGAAGACAAGCCTGCAAGCTTGTCATTGTCTTTTGCCCCACCCTCCACTCCCTCAGTGCATTCACAACTGGGCAGTTGTGGATGCAGGACATCACATCATCAAGCAGTCACATTGCCAAGGACATCAGGTAATGTCCTGCCACCCTCCCATGATGCTCAACATGCCCCTGTTCTCAGCTTGCCAGGGCTCACCCATTCTATGCACCTGTATCACATCTAGAAGGCTGCATAACTATTGAGCCAAAGAAGGTCAAAGGCTAGCCAGGGAAGTGTATTACACTCAGGCAGACACCAAAAGCTGGCTTGATGATATATCAAGCCCAGTCATTACTGATCAATACATGATACATTTTTTCCAGTCACTGACTGTCCCAAATGATATATCATCAGCACAGTAGCTATTGCAGCTCTTTCCCCCACCCCCAATCTTCCCACCTCTGTACCTAATTTGGCCAATCTATGTTAGAAATAGTAGGATTGTGAAGACGAAGCTGTTGAGCTTATATGTCAAGCTAGCATTGTCCAGTGTATAATGAGTCTTTGCGTACAAGGTTCTACCTAGTACATGGCTACTATTTATACAAGTTTCACTGTATTCTACCATGTTCCATAGGATTCTATGACCCCAAGTACTTGTGATGTCATAATTAGTAAAGTGTTCCTGGAGTGATAACAAAAATATCAAATGTCTGGACTTGCTGCAATCACCTATTTTAACAGTCCCCCCTGATTTGACAAGTCCTCAGGAAGGAGTGTGGTGGTTCTTCTGCCGATCATGGGCCGATTGCTGTGATCACTGTCTTAACTCAGTGGTGTCTGCGACTAGATTCGCAAAGGCAATAGGAGGAGGCAGCAGTTGTGAATAGGGGTATGGCAGCATGGGTGCCATTGTCGGGTATTGTTGAGTGAAAGGAGGGGGTGCCTCCCTTGCTTCTCTGGCTTTCAAAGCATTGTTGGCTACCTGCTTGCACATAGCGCTAGGGTCTGTGGTGTGACAGTTGTTGGCGTTGTGTCCACATGTGTGGCACTTCTTGCAGCGTGTCATGCAACTGCTAGTGGCTCTATTAGAAGTGGTGGGCACATCATCTTGGTTAGTAGTAGGCATGGGAGTGGGGATAGGCTCAGCAGATAACCGTTTCTTGATTTCATATAACCTGTTCCCATAGGATCGAGCAACCTCCTCAATCAACTGCAGAACTTGTGAGAGGACCATAATGATCCATACAATGAGCACTCGTGGCCCATTCTGAGGCAGATCATTAATTGCTTCTGCTACAGGGTGTTATAATGGAGAACACTTAGTATTACTTGGACTACAAGAGCTTGTGGTTCAACAACAAGTCCAGTGTCAACAAGTGTCGAATACCAAATGTAAAGTTCAAGGAACTCACATACTATGATCAAGTACACAAGTGTGAGGATTATCAGATGCAGTGTGATGTGATGATCAGCCTTGAGCACAATATAGAGGTAAACGATCTAGATTGGTAACAACCTAAGTTGAACTTAGGTTCTAACTACTGTACATGGGGTCCTTATATACTAATGAGGACCTACATCTAACAAGAGTAAAGATATCATAAGAACACATCAACAAGACTGTGTGTTAGTAAATGATGAAGTCATATGGAATATGATGGAAGGAAATGACATATGGGTGATGTCATAACTACATCATAAGTAAGAATGAAGTCCATTGGAGTCCAAGGGAATAAACAGTAAGAAAATGAAAGTACATACAACAACATCCTGAACTCATATGGTTGTAACACTAGCTCTCCGTTAGGTAAGTTGTCCACAACTTACTTTCTAATCCATCATAGGTTCACCAGTCATGTTGGCAATCGCAACTGGGTCATCATCCCAGGGTCCTGAGTACTGGTTGTAAATCTCCATCAGGCTGTCCTTGATGTAGGGCTTTGTTGGAATATGAGCATTCATGCTGTATGACTAAGTCCGATGTTTACTCTTATTTGTCTCATACTTATATACACCTCGAAACTTCATCTACATGCCTCAGTTCTCTACACGATAACTGAGGCGTAAGTACTATACCATTCACTCATCAATACCTAATACTTACCATACCCCAGTCACCTTAAGGTAGACTACAATTAATACAGTTCTCTACATGATAACTGAGGCTCACCTTAAGGTCCTGGAATAAATTCCCTGCCAACAGGTTATGGGCCCCAAGTCATCTGTGATGTCAACAAGTGATACATTTAGGTTCATAAAGCTCAAGAAGCTAAAGGACAATGGTACAAACTGGGTAACCTACCGGGAACATGTTACAAACACAATGACCCACAAGGGCCTTCAACGACATTTCATGGGGACTGTGAGGAAACCGGGCACAACTACTGAAGAGGACAGAAAGGTTTATAAAACAGAGGACATGCAAAAGCTCATAAAGAAAGAGCTTACTGAAATGGAAATTGAGGCATTAGAAGAGGCAATGGACAAGTACAAGCAGAAAGAGGCATCCATCAGAGAGGTTATCTATGAGACCATAAGTCAGTCCATGTTCCTCCAGATTAAAAATGAACCCAGCACTAGTGTTTACAGGTCCAGTCAGGTCCGGTTTTTTGCCCAAATTTGGGAAAACCATGACTGTGACCAGTCACCTAATATACCTGGACAGCAAAAACCATGACTGAACTGCATGTAACTGGTTACATGCAGTTCAGTCACATGCAGTTATCTGGTTCTAACCAGTCATAAAAGAACTGGTCATGACCAGTTTTGACCAGTTAGAACCACAAATCAGAGTGTATATTAAGTGCAACAAGTAGTAGCTATGGTATGATAATAGTAGTCTAATCCACAAGCAATTATAAGTCTAGTATGCTATGTCACTGTCAGACTCCTCAAACATGAATATCCCCTGCGATGATTTGGTCTTGTTCTTGTGTGACATTTGCTGCTTGCGAGAGTGTCTCTCTTGCTGCTGCTCTTTCAAAGCAGCACCCTTCTCTGTTGGCTTTTGGTTGCAAGTCATTGAGTATGTATAAATGTGTTGTGACCTGTAACAACTTGAATATCATGCTTTCAATTATCACATGACCTAAGTAACCAGTTACAACCAGTTACAACCAGTTATAACCAGTTACAATACAACCAGTTACAACCAGTTATAACCAGTTACAATACAACCAGTTACAACCAGTTACAACCAGTTACACAGTGGTTATAGATATTCAGTCTATCTACATAACTGTGACTGCAACTCTTGCCCAGGCAGCATAACCATGACTGATGGTTCAGTCATAACTGCTTGCAGTTCAGTTCAGTCATGGTTATTTTCCAGTTATGTAACTGGACCTGTAAACACTACCCAGCACTGCCAAAGTATGGTCCAAACTCATCTCAATCATGCAGGAGAAAGGAGACCTGATACAAGTCAGCATTCTCACCAAACTCCAAACAATGATTTGCCTAGCAGACGACAATGTTCGATTACACCTAGCAAGGATGAAAGAGCTGAAGGAACAGCTTGAGGGAATGGGCACACCTGTTTCTGATCCATTGTTCGCTGCCATGATCTGAAAATCACTTCCTCCAAGCTACCAACCTCTACTTCAAACACTCAGTGCTACTGCTCATGTTAATAGCAAAACACTTACAAGCAACCAAATGATTGCCACTATACACGAAGAAGCTGACGAGCTCATCGTGCAAAAAGAAGCAGATAAAGCAGCTGAAAATGCAGCCATGATTGCAGCATACGTGAAAAAGAAAGAACAAAACAAAAAGAAGAAATGTGACAACTGCAAACTGAATGGACACATGAAGGAACAATGTTACAGAAAGGGGGAGGCAAAGAAGGCCAAGGGCCACAGGGCAAGAAGAAAAGGGACGAGGCAAAAGCAAACGCCGCAGCAACAGAAGCTGATGAAGACATATCACTCACTGTAACCCACAGTCCAAACGAACTACTCCAAGCCCTCAGTGCCACATCCACAACTGACATAGCCATCATGGACTGCGGTGCCACTCATCACTTCACCCCAAACTGAGCTGACCTCATAAACTTCGTAAAAATCAATCTGAAGCCTATTAAGGCTGCAAATGGTCAAATCCTTCAAGCAACCAGTCAAGGAGACCTCCCAATACTATTCCCTATGAGCAATGGTCAAAAACCCACAAGAGTGACATTACGGGGAGTATATTACTCACCCAAATTCACATTCACTTTAATATCCGTGGGCACGATGGTAAAGAAGGGTTTCCAAGTTGTTTTTGACAATGACATCTGTACCATAAGTACACCGAAACCCTCACATCGAATCATAGGCCACATCCCCATATCCAACAATGGGCTATATAAAGTATCCGTGGCATGAAGAGAAGCTGCCGCCCATACAGAAATAGCTGCCACCACATCTAAAAAGATATCCATCAGTGAATTACACAGACAGATGGGTCGCATAAATCATGAAGACCTATGGGGCATGGTTAAAGAGGGAACGGTCACAGGAATAGATCTAGACATGAGCTCAAAGCCAGAGCAATGTCCCTGATGCATAGAAGCCAAGGCTTCATCATCACACTTCCCAAAGATGAGTACCAATACCTGGGCAAAGAAATATGGTGGAAAAATCATTGCCGACCTATGGGGACCTGCTCAAACTGAAACAATGAAGGGAAAGAAATACTACCTTGCTTTCCAAGATGAGCACACACACGAATCCCGCATATACTTTCTCTGTAATAAATCCGAATCCTTTGAGACCTATAAGATATACAAAGCATGGGTAAAATTACAACAGGATGCAAAAATAAAAGTTTTTGGAACTGACCGCGGTGGAGAATTCACAAGCAATGAATTCAACAAACACTTGAAGAAGACAGGCACTGTCCATCACTTGACTGTACACAACAGCCCTCAGTCAAACAGGAAAGCAGAATGAGCAAACCACACCATCATTGAGGGAGCACGAGCAATGCTACTTGCCACAGAACTCCCCAAATTCTTATGGGCAGAAGCTGCATCCCACTTTGTATGGCTGCGTAACTGCATTCCCACCAAAGCTCTACCCAATTACAAAACCCCCATTCAAATTGCAACCAGAAACCAACCCAACCTGTCAAACATGAGAGAGTGGGGACATAAAGTGTGGGTAAAATGGACTCACAGTTCCAAACTGGGAGCCAAAGCTGTAAAAGGCCGTTTTGTCAGATTTGATGAAGAATCAAAGGGATTCTGAATATACTGGGAGGACAAGTGGAGTGTAACTGTAGAATGCGATGTTTACTTTGATTCAAACAGTTTTTCAGCACCTGAGATGATGTTGATTGAAGGGGAGACATACAGGGATTACAATCAACCTGAAAACTCCTCGAAAACAACCAGCTCCACGGGAAACACTGAACCACCAGTAAATGAAGATGCTAACCACAAAACTGCTAGCACCCCAGACAAAGAAAATCCACCAGAGAGCGGACAAAGTACGAACCTATCAGATCCAACTGTCATCCAGGCATCAACTGGTCAATCCACCCAACAACTTGCTCAATCCAACACCATCCAACCTTCCAACGATGAAGATGAAGTTGAAGAACAGCTAATGGGACACAGAAGACAAGCTAGGCCACCTCAAGGATGCTACAGAGATCTACTGAAAGGCAATAAGGCCGCTGGATGAGGAATGATGGCTATCACTGAAAATCAAACCAACTATCAACTATCAGCAGTCAATCTAGACGAAGAAGACCTACTTTTTGCTGGTATAGCTGAAGAATACACACTAGGAACAGGGGGAGAGCCCAGAACACTCAACAAAGCATTGAGCAGAAACAAAGCAGAAAAGTGGTGTGTGGCTGTACAAGCCAAGCTTGATCGAATCGAAAAGCTGGGTACCTGGAAGATCATTGAGGCACCTCCGGACGCGAACATAGTCTCCTGCAAATACGTGTTCAGGTATAAGTGCAATGAGATAGGAAACATCACCAAATACAAGGCAAGACTCGTAGTGCATGGATTTACTCAAAATTTCAGCATTGACTGCTTCAAGACTTGAGTCTGGATTGTCCGCTGGGAAACCCTCCGCAACCTACTTGCCCAAGCTGCATCATGCAATGCCATCATCCACCAAGCCGATGTCAAAAATGCATATCTCAACGCAGAGATAAAAGAAAACATCTACATGGACTTACCTCCCTCCTACCAACAATTCTGATGACTACCGCCCAACTCAAATGGAAAACAGCTCATATGCAAACTCATAATGGGACTCTATGGCACCAAACAAGCCGGGTGCAGATGGTATATGAAGCTACAAGACACCTTCATCAAACTCGGATACAGAGTATCTAAAGTAGATCTAGGGGTCTTCTATAAGTTCTCGGATCCCGAGAAGTACACCATCGTTGCTGCTGCCACTGATGATCTCACAATTATTGCAGAATCTGTTGAATCCGCCCAACTGATCAAAAATCAGCTGAATGAGCACTTTGAGATTGTCAATCTCGGAGAGATAAAATGGCTACTAGGTGTCCACATTACCTGAGACATCAAGGCAAGGACCATATCACTTGGGCAACAGACTTACATCGATGAAATCGTCAAGCATTTTGGACTTGAGGAAGCTCAGACCATCTCAACACCCATGGAACCTGGAGCCGACTTAACACCAGGCAATCCTCACATATCACAAGCCATGTTGACAGCCCAAGAACGTTCCACCTACCAAGAAATGATTGGAGCGCTACTCTACTGCTCTGGAGTCACCCGTGCCAATTTCGCCTACGTAATTTCAACTCTATCTCATTACCTGGATGCGCCATCAAAAACTCACTGCAACGCAGCATTCCGAGCCATATGGAACCTCAAAGCAACCCGCAACAAACAACTGGTCCTCGGCAGAAAAGATCCAAAGCTTCAAGCATTCTCAGATGCCAACTGGGCTTCCCAAGCTCACTGCCACTCCATCTTGGGATTCGCCATCTTTCATGGCTGTGGAACTGTTACGAATCCGAGCTTTTTCTATGGACTTAACGACAAGCTATACTCAAATCCCCACTATGGCAGTTGGTCACGACTAGTGACACGTGACAAGGGATGAGGTCTGTTGTTATCTACCCCTATGCGTATTTCTTTATCTATGGCTGTGCAAGGCTATGCGCCACACAACTCACACATGCCTTCATTTGCATACGTTTACTTTACCCTGTACTAGTAGTATATAAGTGTAGTAGTTAGAAGGCGATCCCCACTTTCGTGGTCGTCTCTGCTCTATCATCATCTTCGCCTTTCCCTTGTGTAGGGTTGGCAGCCAGAGACTCTGTGTGAGCCTGGGGGTGACTTGCACCTTCTGACATAACCACGAAAGTATTACTCTTGCTCTCACACGTAACTCGCGACCGCTAGGCAGCCTCAATTCTACCTTTCGAGCCGGCGAGCTCCATAGTGTGTATCAAGGAGTGGTGTGCCGTGGGCTTGACATTCGTTGTCGCCGTAGGCTGAAAACCCAGGCACACTATCACGTAGAAGAAAACGCCCGTTCGTAGGACGTCAGAACCTCTTCAAGACTCTAAAATCGAAAACTAGTGCAGGGGTGCGACAGCGAAGTACCATATTTTGACCCTGACTGGATCTGGTGTACCACGTGGGAAACGTGTGTCACCTGGCGAGTGAAGAGTCGGCATCCTTCCTAACTAGGAAGCGTCTTGCAGAAGAAGAGGATCCACTAGCTTAATTCCCTCATAAAAACCTGTGCAGTCGAGCTAACCCAATTAGGGAGTCTCCTGCAGTGAAGTGTACAGCATCAATTATATGCACGTACATATACAAGTCGAAGGACCGACTACAACCACCATCACCACCATCATGTCTAGAACGACTCCTCTGGTTGAGTCGACCTGGTTCAGGTTCAATTACCTGGTGCCACATGTTTCAATGACCCTCGGACAAGCAGTAGCCCTGTTCACATCTGAAATCGCGCCCAACATAAGGGCATACAATGAGGAATCGGAGAGGCTGACCACCTCCCACTGCATTCACGCTGTCCAAAAGAACGCCCACGTTAGAGCCTGGTACAAATACCAGAAAGAATTAAAGGTGAAGCATCGCCTGGAAAAGCACTTGGCCGAGCTCGCGGAGCTCAAAGAAATAGATGAGGCTCGGGATCAATGGATCGCCAAGCGCCGCGCCGCCAATGAGGCTGAAATAGCCTCAACAGTTATATCCCGGGTCCCAGTGACCAGACGTCAACCCGCCGTCCATTTTGAATATACAGGTGAAGAACGAACCGTGGAAGAAAGGTTCGTCGAAAGCTGTGAGGTCGGACACTGCAAATCCAATGCTGAGGGTAACAAGGCCCTCGCCACCACCATCCTCTTCACGCAGGAATTCGACGAGGATGACGAAGAATTAGTCGAGGTAGAACACCTCGCATGCGACCATTGCACAAAAATGTGTAAGCGACAGGTCTGGGGAGGGCGCATCACGCGCAGAGCATGCTACGTACCCCAGGTAGTCACGAGGAAGGAAAGGAAGCAGATCATTCACAAATCCGCAGAGTTGCAAGTCCTTGAACAGATGCTCAGACTTTTCGGAATGGAATCAGAGGTTAGGAAGGCGCTGTTGGACAATGTGTCCAACCAATGTATGTTGTGGGACTTGGGAGGCGAGGACTGCCTCCGTCACTACGGAAAGGTGCTATCTAATGAGGAAAGGAACTGTTTGATGCACGCGCTCAACGGCAATGGGTTGGTTTATCGCAGAGAAGATCCAGAGCCTGAGATTATGCTGGAAGAATGGAATCGTTTCGAACGACAGCTGAGTCAAGTAATCCCGGAGCGGCAGCAGGTACACCAAATTGTGCGAGACCAAGCAAGGAACCCATACGCAATGAGAAGGTTCCAATATATGATCCGTAATGGATGGTCGGCAATAAAACTAGGAAATAAGAAGATATTCCTAGATCAGATCTCGCCCAAGTCGCACCATACCCAACAATCAATACAAAAGTGGTCAGAAGAAGTCGCCATTGTGGATACCAGCAGCATCGAATCAGAAACTCCAATATGGGAAGAACCTGGTTTATGTTACCTATGGTTAATCGACACCGACTACTACAACACGCGATACTGGGAAAAGAACATCTCCTGGAATGAGCTATACAAACTTCGATGGATGGCCAGAGAAGACGTACGCTTCAGTATCCATGAATGGGACGGACATGTCCACATCATCCCAGACGTCGACGGAGAATATAACTGGAACATGATCGGCATCGAGGCGCTACATGAATCACTTAACAAAGATCCCAAGCACATCGGAGCGGACCATCCTGATCCAGATATGGAGGCAGAAGCTAGACGGCGGCGACGTCTTACAGTATTGGCAAGCAACTTTCAAACTAGCCTGGACTTGATGGAAGGAATCGTCGACGACTGTATGCAAGAAATCCGAAAGGCAGAAAAAGTCATCTACGCAATCCAACAAGGATGGATGGTCGACGACCAAGACCAGCTACAGTTCCTCATTCAGCGGGCAATAGAAATGGCCAACCGAAACAAAGACATGCGAGCAGAACTACAGCGCATTGACAGATGGTTTTGGCAGCTAGAAGGAGAACCAACGCTTCCACCAGTTCACAACCCGGAATCAGAATTCGCTATTCGATGGAGAGGAAAAGTCAACGATTCGGCAGCTCCCATATGGATGATGGAAGGGTATTGCTACCTATGGCTCATCGATGACAAATTCCACGCACCGTTCATCTGGCAAAAGCTACCAGGATGGAGACAACTGGCAAACTGCAGACGGATACGAAGAAAGAACGTTCGCTTCGATATCACTACGACTGATGAAGCCCTCAACATCGTTCATATCGTACCAAATATCTACGGAACCTACGACTGGGATGAGGTGGAACGACGAGCCAACTTGGAAAATACGACCCCCCTATGGCAACAGGAAAGAATCGGAGCCGAGTATGCCCTTCCAGCTGCACTAATGGGATATCTAGTATCCCTGTTCTGGGGATACAACCATTGGTTCACGGCTGACGCACCCAATTACATACCCATACCACCAGCACCAACAGACATAGACCCACCAGCACAACAGGAGCAAATGAATGCGGCACAAAGGGAGGCCAACGCGACCAACTCTCAAATCGACAGCGCAAGGACAGACACAGCCAACGCAGCGGCTCAAATCTTACAAGAATTGGTCAACGCGCTTCGACAGCCAGTAAACGTCACAGTAGAAACCACTGCCGCATCGCCCACCGCAAAGACCGGGCCACAGATTAAGGAAAACCCGCCCAAAGACTATAACGGAGATCCAAGAAAGATCGCGGCCTGGTTCAGAGAATGGGACTCGTATTTCCGAGAAATAGAGTTCACCAAAACAGACACGAAAACTGTATGCAGGAAGTTTCACATGGCACTCCGAAGGATCAAAGGGGGTGAAGAGGATTTCGCTGGCGCATGGGCTACTAGTCGAATGAAGGAACTCCTCGAGGCTGAAGAGCAGTGGGACAAGTGGGTCAATGACGAAAGCAAGTCAACCAACGAGAACTCCACACTCGAACAACGAAACCAGATGGAATTCGGACAAGAAAATCTCCTCTATCCATTCACAAGTTGGGAAAACTTTCGAAAACAAGCAGAGGGGTTCTTCATCACCACCGAGACGCAACGAGATGCCCAACAATGACTAGCTAGGCTCAAACAAGACAATATTAACGCCGAGCGATATGTTGTGGCTTTCAAGGCCCTCGCTGAAGAAACCGGATACAATGACACGGCATTGGTAGCGCAGTTCCATGCCGGACTCATGCCTGGACTAGGATTCAAAATTGTCAAATCCGGAGCACCTGACGACAACAATTTGGAAGAATGGACGAAGTGCGCTGTTAAGCTATCATGCGCATACATGGATGCTCACGAACAATATGGAGATAAAGGCAAGCCTAAAAGCACCTTTAAGGAGGAAAAATCGGACAAGGGACGTTGGGGAAAATGGAAGGGAGGAAAAGAGATGACCACAGCTACGCTGCCCGCCAACCTTGGAGGAAGTACCAGTCAGGATCCCAACGCCATGGATGTCGACAAGAAGAAAAGTACGCTCAAGTGTTACAACTGCAGAAAACCGGGACACTTCGCCAAGGACTGCAAACAGCTGAAACGCGATAAAGGGAACTTGCGTATACGAGAATTAGGACTACCGGAGATTAGAGCGTTCATAAAAGACATGAACAAGGGCGATAAGCAGGAAGTCGCCAAGGACTTGGGTTTTGGATCAGACCAGTGAATGAATCGCATTCCGATTCACTGGTCGAAGACATTGTACAAAATACAGATAGTGATGTAAACGTAAACTCGTTAATAAACAATGAGTTAAGCGAACATATTCACTATTTGAGGAATGCACCCATAAGCGCAACCAAAAAAGCGTTCAAACCATGGAGTAACCCATGGATGGTACGAAGGATCTGGGAACAGGACTCGGAGATAGCAATAAGAGATTTGAAGGCATGGGTACATGAATCCCGAAGACAAGAAGTAACACCGGAAATGATCTCGGATCTGAACAAGGCATCGGAAAAGGACGTGCTATGGTTCTTAGAAAAAATGCAAAAGCAACCACAAATTAAGCGGGTGTTACAACGCAAAGATGTCAAAATCGACCTAACACTCACCCGACTAGACAACTACAAGCAGGTAGCGGCCATAGGATTAATCGACTTGGGATGTACGCAGTCATGTATCAATCGAGAGTTCGTGGAACAATATCAAATACCAATACGACGATTACCACATCCAGTACCGGTATTTAATGCAGATGGGTCTCTTAATTGAGACGGATACCTTAGAGATATGTGTCAAGTCAAAGTAACAATAGGAGGACATGAAGAAATCCTAGAATTTGCAGTATCAAGCCTCAGGAAATCAGATTTATTCCTAGGGCATGAATGGCTAAACCAACACAACCCAAGTATCGACTGGGACAAAGGAGAAGTGGAATTCAACCGATGCCCGACAGAATGTTGGAACAGGAACATCTACGGAGAACCAGAAGATTCACCAGAAGAGATGGAACCAATGGAACCCGGAGATCGGATTCTAGCTGTACACTTCGGACCAGAAGAATTTGCAACCTGTATGACGAATAAAGAATATAACCGAGCATTTGCAAAAACGGCAATGGATATTGCAATCGAAAACCATAAAGATCGATCAATGGAAGAGGCGGTACCCAAACACTATTTAAAGTATGAAAAAGTGTTTGAAAAAACATCATTCGACAAAATGCCGCCAAGAAGACCATGGGATCACGCAATTGAGTTACTACCAGGATCCAAGCCGTTAGATTGCAAAATCTATCCGTTGAATCGACTGGAACAGGAGGCGTTAGAAGAGTTTCTGAAAGAAAATCTAGAATCAGGACGCATCAGACCAAGTAAATCACCAATGGCGTCGCCATTCTTCTTTGTTAAAAAAAAGGATGGTAGATTACGACCGGTACAGGATTACAGAAAACTCAATGACATGATGATCAAGAATAAATATCCACTACCAATCATTGGAGAACTAGTAGACAAGCTAAGCGGCGCAAAATATTTCTCCAAGATGGACGTATGATGGGGATATAACAACATTCAAATCAAAGAAGGGGATGAATGGAAAGCGGCCTTCAGAACGAATAGGGGATTATTCGAACCGCTTGTCATGTTTTTCGGACTAACCAACTCACCGGCCACCTTCCAAACAATGATGAATGATCTATTCTGCAAAGAAATAGCACAAGGATGGGTTGTTATATACATGGACGATATACTAGTATTCTCCAAAACCGAAGAAGAACATCATCAACAAGTAGGACGAGTACTAGAAAAGCTAGGACAAAACCAGTTATCGTTGAAACTGGACAAATGCTTCTTCGATCAAGACCACATCGAATTTTTAGGGTTAATAATCAGCCATAACTCAATTCGCATGGATCCAGCAAAAGTCAAGGCAATCCTAGAATGGCCTACACCCAAGACGAAGCGAGAGCTACAACAATTCTTAGGCTTCATTAACTTTTATCGACGATTCGTAGAAGGATTCGCAAAGCTGGCCAAGGCATTAACAACATTAATGGGCAAGGTTGATTGGAACTGGGAAGTACCGCAGGAGTTAGTGTTCGATCGTCTTAAAGAACAAATTAGAAAAGAAGCAGTCCTGCTTATTCCAGACTACGATAAACCATACAGAGTAGAGACCGACGCATCGGACTACGCAATAGGCGCGATCCTATCTCAAGAAAACGATCGAGGCATATGGCAACCAGTAGCGTTCATCTCTCGAAGCCTAAACGATGCGGAAAGGAACTACGAAATCTACGACAAAGAGATGCTGGCAGTAATGCACGTGTTCTACGAATGGTCGCAATACCTGAAAGGATCCAAATACACAGTGGAGGTGTTAACCGATCACCAAAATCTCACCTATTTCCGAAAACCGCAGAACCTAAACCGATGTCAAGCTCGGTGGATCCTGGATTTACAAGAATACGACTTCGTCATCAAGCATCGATCTGGGAAAACCAACAGCAAAGCCAACCTCCTCTCGGGACGAGCGGACCATAAGGGGGGGGAGAATGACAATGAAAACGTCATTTTGCTCAAGGATGATCTATTCATCAGCCAAGTCAACAATAGACTTATGGACGACGATCGCGCAATAGAAGAAATCATCAACGACATCAAAGAAACAGATAAAGGAATGTGGGACCTACAAGTACTGGAGGTGATCAGAAGCAAGGCCGACGGATGGAAACTAGACGGAATGACGGTTTGGTTCAAAGAAAGAATATACGTACCAAAAGTGATTCGCCTAAGAGAAGAGATCATGGCCATACATCACTCATGGGGACATCCGGGCGTAGCAAAGTCACTAGAACTCGTGACGAGGGGATTCTGGTGGCCCAAGTTAAAAGAAGACTTGGATGCATACGTCAAAGGATGCCACACCTGCCAAACGGCCAAACCAGATAGACAACCAAAAGCCGCTCCGCTGCACCCAAATGAAGTACCCGATCAACCATGGGAAGTAATATCAATGGACTTAATAGGACCACTACCGGATTCAAAAGGACACGATATGATATTCGTAGTCGTCGACCGACTAACCAAAATGTCATATTTCCTACCCACCCATGGGGCGTTAACGTCGCAAGGAGTCGCCGTGCTGTTCAAAGACCATATCTTTAGGAATCATGGAATACCCAAGAAGGTCATTAGCGATCGAGGACCCCAATTCGTGTCGAACTTCATGATGGAATTCTACCAGATGTTAGGAATCAAGGGGAACCCATCCACCACGTACCACCCGCAAACTGATGGTCAGACCGAAAGAGTAAATCAAGAAGTCAAGACCTTCCTCACAATGTTCGTGGACCACAAGAAGGCGGATTGGGCGGAATGGTTACCGATAGCACAGTTCTGCTACAATGACAGGCAACACTCAGCAACTGGATATTCACCGTTCTGGATGAATTACGGATTTCATCCAAGAAAGGGACTACCAACACAGGGACAAACGCGCTCCCCTTTCGTAACCCAGTTTCTTGAAGAAATGGAAGATGCCCGAGTAAAGGCAACTGCAGCTCTAGAAAAAGCCACCACGTCGATGAAAAAGCAATATGATAAACACACGAAACCCACACGAGAATACAAACCGGGAGACAAGGTTTACCTTAGCACAGAAAATCTACCATCCACCGCCAAGATAAAGAAGTTTGACGACAAATTCGCCGGACCATTCGAAGTCGTAGAAAAGGTTAATGCCGGGTCCTATCGCCTCAAAATACCGATGTCGTGGAAGGTGTATAATGTCTTCAACGAAAGACTCTTGAAGCCGTATTACGAACCCCAATTCCCTCACCAAAAGGAAAAAGGAACCGCACGATCTGATGAAACGACTCGGGAGCAGGAAACTACGGGTGAATACGAAGTTCAGTCGATCCTAGATAGTAGAGTCAGCAGCAAGGGTCAAAGACGTCTAGAATATCTGGTGGAATGGAAAGGATACCCCTTGGAAGACGCAACATGGGAACCAGCGGCGAACCTAAAAAATGCGGAAACTTTGGTAAAGGAATTTCATCGACAAAAGCCGGCTGCACCCAGACGGTTACAGATACCAGCAGAAGAGTTTCGGAGGTACAAAAATAACACGGAACCCAAGGTACCTAAATGACTATTCGGATGGGAAGATGGGAAATTTGAACCAGAGTACCTAGAAAATCTTGAGCGAAAATGGCAAAAGTGGAAGGGAACTCCGTTATTGGAGAAAGGAAAACAGGGCATATATCAAGAGTATTCCCCGCCGGTCAAATTGGTACTCAAAAGAAATCCAGATGGAACCATCTTCAAGGGAAACTTAAATTCTCGCACCTGATCAAGGCGTTCTCGAGGACAAGAACCTTGGAGAGGGGGTGATGTTACGAATCCGAGCTTTTTCTATGGACTTAACGACGAGCTATACTCAAATCCCCACTATGGCAGTTGGTCACGACTAGTGACGCGTGACAAGGGATGAGGTCTGTTGTTATCTACCCCTATGTGTATTTCTTTATCTATGGCTGTGCGAGGCTATGCGCCACACGACTCACACATGCCTTCATTTGCATACGTTTACTTTACCCTGTACTAGTAGTATATAAGTGTAGTAGTTAGAAGGTGATCCCCACTTTCGTGGTCGTCTCTGCTCTATCATCATCTTCACCTTTCCCTTGTGTAGGGTTGGCAGCCAGAGACTCTGTGTGAGCCTGGGGGTGACTTGCGCCTTCTGACAGGAACAGTGTCCTGGAGCTCAAAGAAGCAACTGATCGTAGTGTTGTCAAGTACAGAGGCCGAATATGTCGCCCTCACCCATGTAGTCAAGGATCTAGTCTGGCATCGAAAACTGCACAACGAACTGTCACCATTCTTTAACCCAATAAAATCCCCAATTCTGCTATTCTGTGATAACCAAGGTGCTATCATACTATCAAAAGATGCAACATTCCATATGCGGACCAAGCACATCAACACTCATTTCCACTTTGTCCACGAAATCGTCAACAACAACATTCTTTCCATCACTTACTGTCCAACTGAAGAGATGATTGCAGACATATTCACAAAGTCTCTCGCTTGCTTCAAATTTGAAAAATTCCGTATGTCACTCAATATTATTTAATATCATTCAGCTCAAAGGGGAGTGTTGGAATACAAGCGTTCATGCTGTATGACTAAGTCCAATGTTTACTCTTATTTGTCTCATACTTATATACACCTTGAAACTTCATCTACATGCCTCAGTTCTCTACACGATAACTGAGGCGTAAGTACTATACCATTCACTCATCAATACCTAATACTTACCATACCCCAGTCACCTTAAGGTAGACTACAATTAATACAGTTCTCTACACAATAACTGAGGCTCACCTTAAGGTCCCGGAATAAATTCCCTGCCAACAGGCTTAGTGCGGGCTTTCCCTTTACGGTTATACAGCAGGTTCGGTTGGATAGTGTCAGGGCGGAGGGTGTGGCAGTTGTTATAGTTGCAGTAATCCTGGTCAGTAGCGATGCCAAGCATCATTTTTGTGTGAAGGTCATCCTTCAAAGGTCATCCTATCTCCTTGGATATCGCCTGTAATTTGGATGAAGACATGGAGGGGACTGCAGGCAGTGAATGCATGATGAGTCGCTTGTTGTATCATTTGATGTCTGTGGGTGATATTGGTTCTCCTGTGACAACGTTCTTGATTGAGCATTGAGATGGTGTTGCTCTAGCTGGTAACTTCTTCCTGACGGAAGGGGGACTGTTATCTTTTGGATGGTTGATGGTGAGATGTCCTCGACTGTTGCAGATAAGACAGTTTCGTTGTTTATTGAATCCAGGGGTGATGTGGGTGTAGGGGGCCTTGGGTTTTCAGATAGTATTGGAACCACGTGGTGGTGTATGAGGTTGTTGATCAGCTGCAGGTAGGGTTGTTGGCACAGCACTTGGACATAATTTTCCATGATTACTGAGCTCATTGATTGCAGTAGCAATCATTTGAGATTGCAAAGCACCAATGACATATCATGGAATGTGGTTCAGCTGGATAGGGAAGATGGTGGTGCATCCAACAGTTTGTTGTGCTGCCAGGTTCCTGATTTTCTTGGTGTGATATTCAATGTCAGTGGCATAGTCCAGAGCATCCTCTGTGAAGCATACAACTCTTGTATGGTCAGGGGTGACATATAACAGAAGGTGCCAGGTTGGGTGTTTAAGAAACTGCCAGATGTTTGTCTCAATGTGAGAGATTGTGATCGAATGTTGGTGGACTTCTTCAATTGTGGGCACTATATATCGTTCTATATCTGCTTGGATTAGTTGATGTAGGAGGTCAACTGTGAGCTGTAGTAAGTTGGGTCCATCTGCAGTTTCTGTGGGCCAAATCATGGTACTGAGATTCACGATGGTCTCAAGTAAGTTTATGGTGTTGAAGTTCCAGTTGGCCATGGTTAAAGCTACTAGAGCTGCGAGTATCTCATGCTGTAAGATAAGGTACCAGATCTGAATGATCTGTTCCTGTGTTTCATTGTTCATGGGGATTCTTCCATAGGAAACTGTCACTTGGACGCGATCCCTGATGTCTTTGTATGTGGGTTGGTTGAATCCAGTAATGGTGGTAAATGGGTCCTGATCATAGAACCCAGAAGGGTCAGTGACGTATCCAAGTTGTCTATCTTCTTCTGTAATTTCTGTAGTGATTGTGCGAGGGGTGCTAATGTCTTCAGGAGGGGGAGCAGCTGCTCATGGGGCAGTGCTTTGTTGACTAGACAGGTGAGAATCTGTGTCGTCACAGACTCTGATGAGCGGATGAGCAGTTGAAGCTCTATTCGAATGCTCATCAACTGGTAATACTGTGTCAGCATTTCTATCTGATGTATAGTAAGGGGGGGTGCAATGCTGTGATGTTTGTATGATGGTGGGGGCTTCTGCATTCATAGCATTGATGCAGTTGCTGAGTTTGTTGATATAAAAGTCGTTTGGGTCTTGTTCAGATGCCATTGAGGGGGAGGCAGAACATCAAATGGGTAATGGGGAGTCATCTGGGGTAGGAGTGGTGAAGGCAAAGTCAGTGATAGTGCGGAGGATTTCTCATTGGGTAGTCATGTAGGAAGGAAGTGGGGATGAAAGCTCTCTAAGTGAGTTTCTTCCTTCTTTTATATTCCTGTAGTAGTTCTTCCACATTAGTGATGTTGCATTCTGGTTCCCAGGTATTATTAGAACTGTCAAAGTTCTTCCATTTGATCAGATATTGATAGTGGTGTCCACGGGTTGATCGGTGAGCAATTATTGCTTCAACTTCATATTCTTCAGCACCATCGATAAGATCAGGTGGCAGTTGGGTATTATTAGGTCCGTGGATGTCCATTTCATTATATGGAGTTAATACAGTGGTGTGGAACACAGGGTGTATTTTCCATTGAGTTGGTAATTTTAGATGATACGTTAGTGGTCCCAAGACTTCACTGATGGGGAAAGGTCCTTCTCTCCTTGGGGCTAACTTTCGTGATTTGTATGGCCAGTGTCTGGTTGAAAGTAAGGCCTTTCTCCATGAAGGAAGAGTTGAAGACAGGCAAAATGTGGACTGCACAGACTAAGTCACTCACAGCAACTACAGTTACTAGGGGCTTGCCATCCTCATCAAATATTGGTTCAATTTTCCACATTCCAGTGTTGTTGTCTGGCCCATCCCCCAATGTCTTGAACCAATGAACAAGGGCACAGGAAAACAACTGATTCTTGTATCCAAACTGGAAAAATAGACAAGCCTGTACAACTTGCAAGTCATGTGCACCACATGGATTCACAGTATCCCCTTTGTAGAGCATACAATCAAAGTGGGATGTGCCTTTCCTCCATGAATGTGTTGCACGTATAAACTCCTGATGCATTCTGCCAATACCACTAGGGTTACTAGGAGCATGGACAAGAGCCACCACTGAGTTGAACATTCCGAATGTGTTGTGTAAGTCTTCTGGGTTTACTTCTATGCCTATCTCCTTTTGGAGAAAACAAAATATAAGGCTTTTGAGATTCAGTTCATCAGTACAATGAATCAATTGTTCCAATTTCCTGCTTCAGGTGTTGAAAATGGTGATAACACACATGTGAATATGTGTACAAAGTTAGATTTGTTCATAACTCATGAACCATTGAAGATATGGACTCGTTCCCAGCGAAGAAAATATTCCTCACACTGTATTTAGTTTGGACGCGATATAGTGGACACCAATACTCACGCCTCACGGTTATTTCACTGTATTTTAGTATATAACACACTATTCCTTACATGTAGGAAGAAGTACAGTACTCCTACACTTGGATTGGTTAATACACTTGTTGACATTGCTCAAATAGACTAAAAGTGCGAAGTCTGAGATTGTCTACTAGTGTGGATAGTGTCCAGTTGGCCAAATAGTGAGATTCTAACACCAGGCTCATAGCACTGATCAGACGCACTGCAGAACAGTTAATTACAGGGGATAACATACCTTTTTTCTTTCTCAGCTTGATGTGCATCAGCACACTTGGCCTGTCTACTACAATCAACTTATCTATAGTTTCCTCTGGATCCAATAGAGCCTTATTGTCATCACTGTTTGTCACAGGATCATCATTGTCTCTGTGAAATGTCAGTCTCTCAAAACATGGAAATGCAGTTAACAACTCCACACCATTAATAAGGGGCACAGTCAGCATTCCTCATCCCTGGAAATCATTCCCTGCTGCCATGAGTTTACATGTACGCATATTGGTAATGAGTATTTGTCCTAAAGGATTGTTGCGATTTGATTGCTGCCATGGTTCTTTGACTGACCTGATGTGCTGGCACTCTGTGATGGACATGCTTAGGCTGTTTGGGGCACTGAAGGATTGAATAAGACTTGGATAATGCACTATGGCATGCTGCTGAGGAAGGTGGAAGCCATCAGGTTGGACTCTGCTGGCTTTAAAGATGGTCCTGTTCTTGTGAAAGCGCTCAAGCACATCTTCTAGTTCACACAATGCTTTTTCAGTGATGAACTCTTGTCAAGCAATGTAGCAGAACTCAAGAAATGTGTGAAATGTTTGCACAATCTCTGATGGAATGAGACCCTCAATGGCATTAAGATAAACCTGAAAATAGCCTTCCAGTTATGATCACACTGCATGGAAAGTCTGTCATGGTCTTACCTTCATTAATGCTTTAGAGTTGTTTCCTGTCCATTGTTTGAAAGCTTGGCCAATCAGAAAATGGCGCAGACCAGTAAAGGGCAGAGCAAGTGATATCCTTGAGCGCATTTTTTCAATCATGGCCCTTTGTATTGAACTTTCTAGTCAACCTCACCTGTAATCAATCTCATTGAGTATTTTTTTTGCTTCAGAGGGTGTTTTGACTTTGTTCAAGTAGCACTCGACCCAGGTTACAAGATGGTCCTTGAAGACACCTTTGATGACCTGGTGAAGGAGATCAGGAGCTATGAGTTCGTGGATGTCTGCATTTGGAAATTCATTTGTGAATGGCTTAAGTTAAGTAGAAATATGTCATTAATGTTGAGCAATGGATATGAGATAATTGATACTATGCTTACCTCAACATCGCCAACCAGACCATAGTCATCCCATAGCTCACCAAGTTCCAATGCTTGCACAAGATATTCAGTATGCTGATGAGTGCGTCATCCTCCAGGGATCCCACTACCAAGGTCTTCTGCTGTACATCTCCCTTCCAAATCAGAAAGCTATGGTCTGGACAACAAGCTGACTTTGGACACCAACCATTAACAATAGACGTGATTGCTGCTTGTTCAGGGTAATCAGCCATGTATGGGCTGAGGATATAAAGGGCCTGATGATAATGACCATCTGGGCAGCAAATAACCTCTGGCTTGGTCATCCCAGCTTTATGGGACTCAGTATTGCTGCTAGTGAACTTTGCAGCAACTGGCACTGAAAGTGATGAAACTTGATATCATCAGAAAACTGCTGGGAAGCTTCTTGTAATGAGTAACCTGCTACCATAGCAAAATAGGATGCTTCGCTTACTTTTAGCAACCACAAGAAAGGCAATCACTTCTACAGCATCATGGTGTGCCTGTTGAATATTGTTATGTACATTCCCTCCTCATCACCAGATATAAACTGGGACTACTCAGAGGAAGGGTACTATTGTTAGTATCAGTTAGGAAGTGGAGGGGGACAGGGAAAGTCATCCTGGTGGTCATCCTTCTAAGCTTTTTTCTTATGATAGCCATCAATTATGTGTCAAATTAGCTGTACAAAACTTGACAATGCTGTACAGGCTACCCAATTCATAAATTCCACCATCTACACTCCCATTACCCCCCAGGCTGTTAGAAATGTGTTGGTGGATGTGGGTCTTTGGTCAGCAATGTACTAGAAAGTCCTAACATTCAAGTCTCATCATTGGTAACAACCCAATATCCTGAAAACTGGACTATTGAGGACTGGAAGAGGATGTTGTAGGCTAATGAGATGGAATTTAATAGGATTGGGTCAGATGGAAAGGTGTATGTGTCAAAAAAATGAAGGGAACCAATATCAGATCAAACCACCACACCAACTGTCCAGCATGGAGGTGAATAACCTGATGGTTTGGGAACATATCAGTTGGAATGAGGTAGAGGTACAAGGGAAGATGGATGTTGAACAGTACTGTGAGGTTTGATGGAGTGGGTGGAGGAGAGCCTTGATACTTTGGAAATGGCTGAGAATCAGTGGTAATTCCAACAGGATAACAACCCAAAATACACCTTCAGAAAGGGTT
>QFEO01001948.1:0-11096 GCA_003316615.1 Amanita pseudoporphyria
AGCCGCCCACCACGCACTGCCGCACTCGTCCGTGACTCAATACGACCAAACAACTCTATACAGTCAGCGTACCGCCAATCTACACTTTGAAAAAATGGATGATAGGCTACTGCTGTACTACTCAGCAGGCTTCACCACCAGGTTGCTAGAATCCCCATTGTAGCATTATTCTTAGCCTACTGAGTTTTTTCGTGCAGGGTTCTCCTGTGCTTTTTCTCTGCACATTAACAGGGCCCTCTACCCCTTATTTAAGTAGAGACGCATATCTATTCCAAAAAAAAAAAAGACAAAAAAGATTGATATGAATTCAATGGTTTCTAGTCTACTGACTCAAGCTCTGATGTCGACGGCCCCGATAAACTCGGATCCACTTCTTTGTGGTACATCACGTTGAGAAAATTCTCCCGATTCACGATCTGCACCTTCTTATCCCCAGCGGCATCAATCGCCATTTGAAGTCCCAATTTCCCCTGTGCTTCCCGTTTAAGACGCTCTACCATTGAGGTGCTGGCTCTCTTCTCATCTTCCAAAAACATTGATTTTCTGATACGCAACTCCCCTATTGTTTGTGCGATGATGGCGACTACATCAGTATCGATTGTCTTCGCCTTGCACATATCTCGAAACCCGGGATATGTAGAGTCAGCGGTCCACAGGCGTGACCAGTTGTCGCCGCCAAGTGACTCCTTGAAGGAGTGGATCTTGGTGCAGATGGACTTATGGGGCAGTGTTACACTCTTCCACGCTTCCTTCTGGCACTGTAAATGGAAATTGTAGGTCACTGAAAATCACGATCGAAGGAATATTTTACCTTTACTCCACAGTATCTCAGAAGATCACACTTGCTGCAAAGTCGCGAATGAACTACTTCAGATACTGAGGAACATGTGATGTTCCAACAGCCTCCGCTCCGAGCACTAACCATCGTATTAAAGGCTTCTTCAAGTTTATCGTGGCATTCCATAAACTCAGTAAAATCACTGTGGTGATGTGTTACCAGATAGACTCCCGTTGTTGGGTCAATTTTTGCGCTGGCGAGAGAGTTAAGAAAGTTCACAGTCATCCGTATTTTACTCCACTCCGATGGTAGCTTGGACAAAATCGCAGCGAGACGTGGAAGAATGGCTTTGAACCATGTGCCTCGCGCAACCATCATCGTATTAAATTGGGGTCTGTTGCACTCCCCGAGGTCATCGAAAAATTGAAAGACGGACATGACTGGATATGAAAAGAAATGTGTGCGAGCGAGGGGTGAAGAATCGCCTTCATCGTGAAATTTAATGGCTGCCTCAAGGTGTTCGATTGGCCGAGCCAGAGCAAAATGGAAGAGAGGGTACTGAAAGACTGCTCGACCGAATGGAACGTGCGCCAATGCCATACGACCCGCAAGTTTGAATATGACGTATCCAAGTGGTACTGCTGCAACCCAAAGTTCTAAACCGTCTACGGAGTCTTCAGGTCCAAACGGAAGTAAGTCTTCAGAATCTTGTGGCCACCGCAGTTCGCCGTTCCTCGCCTTCCCAGTTCGGAATTTGTGTTGGGTTAAATCGGTAAGGGCTAGAATAATGAGATTGCTGACAGTAGCCACCGCGTCGAAAAGAAAGTCGAAACCTTGGACCGTGAGCCGTCCATCGATTCGATATCTACTGGGCTTATGAAGGAACCTCATCCGGGGCAGGCCAACATTGCAGCGACATTTAGTGATATGGTTCACTAGTTCCTCTTGCTCTTTAGGAGAGCGTTTAGTCGTGAGGAATTTGATGGCGACTCTAAGAAGCTCTGGATGCGATTTCGCAAACGTGATTTTTGCAGACATCGATTCGCATGCTTCGAGTGCCTGATCGATGTAGTCTGATGCGACGGCCATTCTTACCGCACATGTCTTGTCGTTCTTCGGATCTCGCATGGACGACGTTAAGAGTTGGATGGCCTCAGCAATGGATAGAGTAGGGGGTGCCATGGGTAGGGTTTGACCAGAAGAGGCTACTTCGATATGCAAGACTCTGACAAGTTTGCAGGACGTTCAAAGATACGTTGCATGAAAAATAGAGGTATTCTCACCGGTATGAGAAGTAAATCTGGGAATCTGAGGGTAGTTTGCCAGTTGAAGCCTTGAAGGGCTGGGTATGTGTATGACCGTCAAGGTGAAAGTCACACACAGGCGCTTAGCATCCAGTGAAAGGACATTATTATTTTCTTATCGTTTAGCCACATTTGTATTGTTGGCGAGGCCAAATGGAATGCGCCTACTTGTTTGTTCCCCTTTGTCTTCAGCTCGTGTATTGCTACTTTCACTGTAGGTAGGTGGCCAAGGGTGGTAAGATCCCCCTCATCGAATGGCCCACAGTAACGGGTGAATAATGACCAACTACAATAATCCAGCGAATTGAAATATGATATGGAAGAGCGTCATTCTGGCCGGAGGCCAAAAAAAAGGTTTTGGCAAGGGTATAATGGGCAAATCTATGCTTGCTACCAGATGCTCAGAAAAAGGATCTACTAGAGGACTCGTTCCGCAAAGGTAACTCCAATCCGACTTCCGTTCGCTTGGCGGGCCTGCCCCGGATAGTGCTTAAAGACATAAGAACGACTACACCCGAGACACCTTTTCGTGCTCCCTGCCACCGATACGTCAAATCTGACAGACGGCCTCGGACTGCTAAATATTGCTCACGTCTAGACCACTAACGCGGAGAAAGCCTTCCTCCGTCCTTCACACTAACACTTTGCTTGCCTCGAAGCATGGTGGCTTCACAGACCTCTTGTGTGACTACATATCTGTAATGTCCACGCTCCTCGATCTATCAATTAGGAAACGGCAGAGGTCCTATTAGCTCAAAGTCTGACTAAATACGGTCAATTTGTCACTGTAACGGATACATAGGCACGGTAAGACACTATTATAGTGGGAGTCGAACTTGGACCGCAGATAAATAATTAAAAAACCTATTATAAGATATTCATACGTATGTATGGTGCATATATATATCGCTGAGGGAACACTATATCATCATAAAAAAAAGGAACGTGGTAACAGTGAAGGACAGTGGAAATGATTGGGGGCTCCCCGCCTATAGCGTGTCCCTGACCAGGAGGAAACGAAGCAAAGGAGTTCGATGCACTAGGATACAATAAAAAGGATCGAAAGAGAAAAGAAAACCAGTCGATATAACGCAGCGCATGCAGAGGTGGAATAGTAAGAGGGGGCTTAGAGATTTTAGGTTTCCTTTTCTGCATCCACAACAACTTCCGCGAGAGTCTTTGCTCTCGCTCGACTGAAAACGCCCTGGAGGGGCTTCTGTGGCTTGTGGACATTGGCCATCGTCCTCTTTGATCATTTTCTGCGAAAGTGTCTTCATAGGGATGGACCGCCTCGGTACTTCGACGTATACCACATGTTGGACGATACGCATCGTGGTAGGACTCAACGATTTCACTAACGACAACTCGGAAAGGGAGTGGACGCTTGAGGGTTTGTGATCCTCGGGGGAATTGTTGCTGCTTTTAGGTTTGGTATTTTGGGCCGTGCCTTCGTTTTGACGAGTGGTGATGATAAAATGGTAGAGTTAGGTTTCTTTGGGGTGGACGTAGGCGGCTTTCGTCTTCTAGCTCTAGACCATGGTCCAGAGGAAGGCGGGGCAGACGCAGAGGATTCATTCCTGTCAAAGTAGATATTCTACGTCTTGGTTTCAGTTTAGGGGCTTGGGGCTTGAATGAATCTTCAATCACTGTCTCATCCTTAGGTCGCACCTGGTTTTGGGCAGTCCGAAGGTACAGACGAGGGAGTAGCCGATAATAACGTCACAAGGCACCGAAGGCGTCGGTCTGATGTGTAACACAGTTAGCAGGGTGGTTCGTAAGTGATCAAACGATAAGCGACGTACCGTGTGCTTTCCTTCATAGCACCAACCATCCGGAGGGCCCATGTCACCGCCCCCTTCGACGGTACGATCACAGCATCCCCAATGTGTTCCATATTCAAAAGCGAGGTTTGGATCCTTCGCCTGGTTTAATGATACCCGCTCCACTTCAGCACCATCGTGCGGCCTCGTCCGGAATCGTGGTCAAGTATGAAGCAGCAGAAGTTGACGCTTTCGACGCCATGCAAGTGCTCATCTGTGACTCAATACGACCAAACAACTTTATACAGTACCGCCAATCTACACTCTGAAAAAATGAACGACAAGCTACTACCGCACAACCCAGCAAGCTTCACCACTAGGTTGCCCCATTGTAACATTATTCTTAGTCTACTGAGTTTTTTCGTGCAGGGTTCTCCTATATTTTTTCTGTGCACAGGGCCCGCTACCCTTTATTTAAGTACACATATCTATTCCAAAAAGAAAAACGAAAAAAGAAGAAAAAAAAAGGTTGGTATGGATTCAACGATTCCTAGTCTACTGGCTCAATCTCTGGACCCAATAAACTCTGATCCACTTCTTTGGGGTACACCGCCTTGAGAAAATCCTCCTGATTCAAGATCTGCATCTTCTCTTCCCCAGCGGCATCAATCGCCATTTGAAGTGCTAATTTCCCCTGCGTTCTTCGTTTAAGACGCTCTATCATTGAGGTGCCGGCTTCCTTCTCATCTTCCAAAAACATTAATTTTCTGGTACGCAATTCCCCTATTGTTTGTGCGATGATGGTGACTACATCAGTATCGATTGTTTTCGCCTTGCACATATCTCGAAACTCGGTATATGTGAAGTCAGCGGTCCACAGGCGTGACCAGTTGTCGCCGCCAAGTGACTCCTTGAAGGAGTGTATCTTTGCACAAATGGGCTTGTGGGGCAGCGTTACACTCTTCCATGCTTCCTTTTGGCACTGCAAAGAATGAATTTAAATGGTAGGTCACTGGAAATCACGATCGAAGAAATATTTTACCTTTGCTCCACAGTATCTCAGAATGCCACATTTGCTGCAAAGTCGCGAATGAACTACTTCAGATACTGAGGAACATGTGATGTTCCAACAGCCTCCGCTCCGAGCACTAACCATCGTATTAAAGGCTTCTTCAAGTTTATCGTGGCGTTCCATCAACTCAGTAAAATCACTGCGATGATGTGTTATCAGACAGACTCCCGTTGCTGGATCAATTTTTGCGCTGGCGAGAGAGTTAAGAAAGTTCACAGTCATCCGTATTTTACTCCACTCCGATGGTAGCTTGGACAAAATCGCAGCGAGACGTGGAAGAATGGCTTTGAGCCATGTGCCTCGCGCAACCATCATCGTATTAAATTGGGGTCTGTTGCACTCCCCGAGGTCATCGAAAAATTGAAAGATGGACATGACCGGATATGAAAAGAAATGTGTGCGAGCGAGGGACGAAGAATCGCCTTCATCATAAAATTTAATGGCTGCTTTAAGATGTTCAATGGGCCGAGCCAGAGGGAAATGGAAGACAGGGTACTGAAAGACTGCTCGACCGAATGGAACGTGAGCTAATGCCATACGGCCCGCAAGTTTGAATATGACGTATCCAAGTGGTACTGCTGCAACCCAAAGTTCTAAACCGTCTACGGAGTCTTCAGGTCCAAACGGAAGTAAGTCTTCAGAATCTTGTGGCCACCGCAGCTCGCCGTTCTTCGCATTCCCAGTTCGGAATTTGTGTTGGGTTAAATCGGTAAGGGCTAGAATGATAAGATTGCTGACAGTAGCCACCGCGTCGAAAAGAAAGTCGAAACCTTGGACCGTGAGCCGTCCATCGATTCGATATCTACTGGGCTTATGAAGGAACCTCATCCGGGGCAGGCCAAAATTGCAGCGACATTTAGTGATATGGTTGACCAGTTCCTCTTGCTCTTTAGGAGAGCGTTTAGTCGTGAGGAATTTGATGGCGACTCTAAGAAGCTCTGGATGCGATTTCGCAAACGTGATTTTTGCAGATATCGATTCGCATGCTTCGAGCGCCTGATCGATGTAGTCTGATGCGAAGGCCATTCTTACCGCACATGTCCTGTTGTTCTTCGGATCTCGCATGGACGACGTTAAGAGTTGGATGGCCTCAGCAATGGATAGAGTAGGGGGTGCCATGGGTAGGGTTTGACCAAAAGAGACTACTTCGATATGCAAGACTCTGACAAGTTTGCAGGACGTTCAAAGATGTCCTGCACGAAAAATAGAGGTATTCTCACCGGTATGAGAAGTAAATCTGGGATCTGAGGATGGTGTGCCAGTTGAAGGGTTGGGTACTTGTGTACGGCCGTCAAGACGAAAGTCACACACACAGGCGCTTAGCATCCAGTGAAAGGACATTGTTATTTTCTTATCGTTTAACCACAATTGTTGGCGAGGCCAAATGGAATGCACCTACTTGTTTGTTCCCCTTTGTCTTCAGCTCGTGTCGCTTAATCTAACATTTCCAACAATTAGGCAGATGACCATGGGTGGTGGGATCCCTCTCATCGAATAGCCCACAGTAACGGATGGTCGACGAATAAGGACCAACTGCAACAATCCAGCGAATTGGAATATCATATGGAAGAGCGTCATTCTGGCCGGAGGCCAAAAGAAAGGTTTGGGCGAGGGTATAATGGGCAAATCTATGCTTGCTACCAGATGCTCAGAAAAAGGATCTACTAGAGGACTCGTTCCGCAAAGGTAACTTTAATCCGACTTCCATTCGCTCGGCGAGCCTGCCCCGGATAGTGCTTAAAGACATAAGAACGAAACACCATTATTGGGTAACGTTCAATGATATAGCTACGGCGAATTAAATCAACCCAACTAAGTAACTCTATCGATACTGGCCGTTACACTATGCTCTGGAGTTCAAGTATCAATTGGATAGCGGTGACTACGCCCGAGGCACCTTTTCGCGCTCCCTGTCACCGATGTATCAAATCTGACAGATAACCTCGGACTGCTAAATATTTTGCTCACGTCTAGACCACTACGCTAACGCGGAGAAAGCCTTCCTCCGTCCTTCACACCATCACTTTGCTTGCCTCGAATGGGAAAGGCATAGCGCGCGATGGTTTCACAGACTTTTTATGTGATTACATATCTGTAATGCCCATGCTCTTCGATCCATTAATTAGGAGACGGCATAGGTCCTATTAGCTCAAAGCCTGACAGCGTTGTCAAATGCGGTCGATTTGTCACTGTAACGAAAACATAGGCACGGTAAGACGGCTATGTCGAAGGAAATAAATAAATAAAAAACCTAATACAAGATATTCGTACGTATGTATGGTGAGTGCATATATATATATATATCGCTATGAGGGAACGCTACATCATATGATAATCGGGAAGAATAAAAAAAAGGAGCGTGGCAATGTATAATAACGGTGAAGGACAGTGGAAATAATCAGGACCCCCTGCCTATAGCGTGTCCCCGACCGGGAGGAAACGAAGCAAAGAAGTCCGATGCACTAGGTTACAATAAAACGAATCGAAATAGAAAAGAAAAATACATTATACAGCGCATGCAGAGGTGGAAGAGTAGAGGCTTTACGTTTCCTTTTCTGCATCCACACTGGTGTCAACGACTTCCACGAGAGCCTTTGCTCTCGCTCGACTCATAACACCCTGGAAGGGCTTCTGTGGCTGTGCTTGTGGCTGTGCCTGTGGACATTGGCCGTCGTCCTCTTTGTCCGTATCTACGATCGTTTTCTGCGAAAGCGTCTTCATAGGAATGGACCGCCTCGGTACTTCGACGTATGCCACACGCTGGACGATACGTGTTGTGGTAGGACTCAACGATTTCACTGAGGACAACTCGGAAAGGGAGTGGACGCTTGAGGGCTTGTGATCCTTGAGAGAGTTGTTGCTACTTTTAGGTTTGATATTTTTGGGTCGTGCCTCCGTTTTGGCGAGCGGTGATGATAAAATAGAGGAGTTAGGTTTCTTTGGGGTGGACGTGAGTGGTTTTTGTCTTCTAGCTCTAGACCCTAGTCTAGAGGAAGGCGGGGCGGAAGCAGAGGATTCATTCCCGTCTGTCAAAGTAGATGTTCTAGGTTTCCGACGTCTTGGTTTCAGTTTAGGGGATTGAACATCCACATCCATCTTCTGTACTTCCTCTTTTTCTTCAATCTTTGTTTCCGAAGTGGAAGCGACGCCATCCCCGCTCTTTCTGCGTGAGGCGACACTTTTCGTTCTTCGACGTTTAGGACGCCTCTCCTTTTCTGCATCAGTTTGTGACGATGAATCTTCAATCTCTGTCTCATCCTTAGGTCGTACCCGCTTTTGGGCAGTCCGTACCGTATGTGAAGGTACAGACGGGGGAGTAGCCGATAATAACGTCCCAGGGCACCGAAGACGCGAGCACGGTATCAATTTATCATCGCTCGGAGTAGAATCAGTTCGAAACCTTGCTCGCTTAATGTCGGTCTGATGTGTGACACAGTTAGCAGCGCGGTCCGTAAGCGGTTAAATAACAAGCGACGTACTGTGTGTTTTCCCTCATAGCACCAACCATCCGGAGGGCCCATATCACCGTCCCCTTCGACGGTACGACCACAGCACCCCCAATGTGTTTCATATTCAGAAGCGAGGTTTAGATCTTTCGCCTTGCTTAGCGACACCCGCTCCACTTCAGCACTATCGTCATCATGAGGAACAAGACAGCTCCTGTCCGTGTTCTCGACTTCAAAATAGAACTTGTGGCACCGCACACAGTGCAACTTTGGCGGCGGCACGAGGGTCGAAAAGAACGACGTCAGTGCCGTAAGGATTGTTGGTGAAGGTGGCTCTGGGTTATCGGGGCCTAGCCGATTTAAGCTGTGAGTGTAGAAGATCTGAGGTGGCACGGATCGGATCAAAGAGTGTAAAGCAGAGGGATCGGTCACTTGAGGAAGAGGAGAGGGGGAGGGTGAGGGCGGAGGTAACACTGAGTGTGAAAGGTTTGGCGTTGTGTCCTGGCCATTGTCTAGTGATGCTGAAGGCTCTGATTCGGTCTGCTCGAGTGATGGACGCGGTTTTTGTGAAAAGAGACCAAAGATCATGGTGGCGGAGGTGGTGGATAGAAACAAAGATGAGTGAAGGGTCAAAGGCCGGCACGCGTCAAGCGCGGGCACATGGCCATCACGTGTAGTGCTATGTCTGGCCGGACCACGTGGCGGCAAGCCCCTAACTTCACGCTGGCCATGATCATCAAACTTAAGAAGGCTGACCTAACTAAACTTGCATGTTTTGATGCACAGCCAAGCTGGGGGGATCTTGCCTCGAAAATTGCCGAGCTGTTTAGAATTGAGTCAGCGGAGAAAGTTGGTGTTAATTTCATTGACGAGGCCGGGGACGTAGTTTCTCTCACCAACGAGCAAGGGCTTCAGTGGTTCTACAGCGAGCGCTTTGATCAATCTTCTGGAAAAATCAAGTTTGTCGTCGAGGATCTGCAGGTTCCTGATTGTGAGTCACTTTCAATTGATTGTTCCTGTTACTTACCTGCCCACTCCTCAATTAGCCAAAGCCACAATCGCTGCCACTTGGTCAGCGGATTCCAATCTATCTGATCTATCCAAGGCCGGTGAGCAATCAGCAGTCAGACCGATAAAAATGGCTCAACAAATGGCTCAGATTATCAGGTCAGAGTTTTCTGTTGGGTCCTCAATGTATCCGACAACCCTTTCTCCGTCGACATCAGGAAAAGTATGACAGTGGATATCCTGAAGGAAATGATCAAGAAGAGGAAGAAAAATGCGTTTCGTGACATCGGCGCTGACACCCTCGTGCTCTGGAAGGTAGGCGAATCTGCCCTGTGCGGGTCGATATCATCTGACTTTCGGGAAGCTATCCCCACCTATTCCTTCTGCAGAAATTGACACGAAGGTTAGGCCCGTTCAAAACCCGAAGGAGATCCCAGGCTGCGTCAAATTAGACGCTCTTGACGAATTATCGGAACATTTCTCCTCAGCTCCTCGTAAGCACCTCCATATTATTGTGGAAGCCCCTCCTACACGTAAGTATTCTCGTGATGTCTTTACGTTTACCTAATTCCGTCTCACCGCACTATCATTCCCATTATCATTTCTCTCGTCTCACCATCGCTCTTTCCTCGTCTTCTCGACGTTTTCTCTTTTGTTCACCCATCAATCGCATTTCTGATCATCGGTGTTTGTCGCACATTCTATAACTGTGTTTCGCCACTCGCACTCGCCTTAATCTCTCCACCCGCCCACTATATGCCCCTCGTTTTCCACTGTAGCTTCCCGGAAACGCCCTCGCTTGACGTCTGCGCAAGGCAATGGTGGAGCAAAGAAGAAACGCGCCACTTCACAGTGAGTTTCAATCGCGTTCCATGTGAGTTGCACCACATTCATTCATTTAGCCCCCCCGGTAAAACGTGGAGCGTCTACGGGGGGATCACTGTAGATGAAGCGAATAAACGATACTACGTGGATCCCGGAACTCAGGAGGAAACCGAGCTTTGTTTGAACGCCGTAGAGAAAGGCACATATCTGCTTCTCGCGGGTGCCCGAGCATCCGGAAAGACAACACGGTTACACTGGTTGTCGCAAAAGCTCAAGGCGGATCATCGGGCTTTGTAGTACGTGGATTTCACGCCCTCTGACATCACAATCTGAGCTACTTTCGATGAGTATATCATTCGATCGCCTAGATTACCGGGGTAGCACTGAGAAATTTTGGGAATCATTCGGCAAGGCAATTGAAGCCAGGTGCGGTCTTGGATTGCCTGAAATATCGTCCCGATCTGGTTTCATATCTTATTTCTATAATGACTCTTGGCATAAAAAAGTCGTGCTCCTCCTCGATGAATTCAGTTCTTTACATCAAGCTAGCGACGATGTTCGAGATGATTGCCTAGAGGCTTTCCGAGGACTCAAACAAGACCATGAAAGCCACACCGTCCAGTGTATTATTGCTGCTGGGACTTATAGCATTGTTTATTTGAACCCGTCGAACAGTAAAGTCTCGCCGTTTAACATTGCTGATATTGTCCAGAGCCCATATTTTACCATTGATGAGACTAGCAAGCTCTTCCGTGAATTTGCGCAGGATTTAGGTTATTTGATCGACGATGCCATCATAGAGGATGTATGGGCCAAATCGAATGGGTCAGTTGTCCAACTTGACTGGTGTATAGTTCCTAAAATATCTTAATAGACACCCTGGAATGGTCTGTCTTTGTGGGC
>QFEO01001952.1:0-20347 GCA_003316615.1 Amanita pseudoporphyria
GTTGACATTCGACGTGATGAATGAAAGTGGTGATAAGGCGGCCATCTGAACTACGTGCACAGTTGACACGCGACACCGGTCCGGGTCTGTCTCCTTTGCATAGTCAGTGAGGGTCTCGGACATAACCGTCAAACGACTTCCGCACGAGAATGTTCATTTCCATTTCAGTTTGTTCGCCTTTATCTCGGCGCAGGGTCATCGAATCTTTGAACTCTGCTTCCAAAAATGGCGCCCCGTGAAAGGAAAAAGGTCTTTTAACCATTCGCCGGCGATGGCCTGTATCTGCTGTTGTTATCACCGCCCCTGGTATCGTCATTGCTTTGTACGGCCACTTTTTCGGAGGCTCTAGGACTCTTGCTCGCCATTGCTCATCCAAGAATGCTCATGTTCCTTTCAACCGTATAGAGCCTACCAAACACTACCATGGACTGTCTACGTACCACACATCTAATACGGAAATCAATATTTCTTCAGGATATATCAAGTTCCTTTCAACCTCAGCTATGGCATGCGCCGTAATAAAGCTCGTTATGCGCATTTAATTTCTGCTTCAGGCGAAGCACGTGAATTTGCTTTGCAAGGAGCTGCAAAGCAGCAGCTACAATATAACACATCTAAAAGTGGTCAAATTTGTCAGTCGAAGGAAATACAACACGCAAGATGAACGTACCGCGGCGAAGAAGACACCACGCCACCAAATATAATTACTCCCAAGAAGTGCCGCGCTAAGAGGGGGGCCGATAAGAGCGGCAATGCCACCTGGGCCCCAAGCATAACCCAAGACTTTCCTATAAAATTACTCGTTAACAGTCTATAAGGACTCGATCTTGGTCCTTTACATACCCCATATCTGCATCGGAAGGTGCCAGGTACGCAACAACGGGCAAGAACAGGGAAACGTCTGATATTCGTGTTAGAAGCCCCGTAAATAAATAGAGAGGGTGGAACATACTCGAACCAAAGAAGAATCCATAGCTATGATCGACAATAAGACTATAGAATGTAGTTCGAGAAACAAAATGCTTACAATATCGAAAATAATACTAGCCCTTGTGGCGTGTTGGACCAGAGCATTCCAAATTGAACAATTCCGTTTAATGCGCAGCAGGCTATAGACAGATTGATTGCCCCGAATTTTTTGGCGTAGGCGTTAACTCCGATACGGGAGAACATGCTAGCGATGTTTATAATAGACAAACTATATGATGTGAGAGTTTCTGAAACGCCGTGTGTTGAGGCATATAGCTGCACGAAGAAGATTGGGAAGTACGTCGCGAGAAGTATGATAAAGTTGGAAATGACCACCAAGACGTAAGGCCAGTCGCGCATACTCCTTAATGAAGATACTCTCCCAGAAGAGGAGGGTAGCGGTTTCTGGGGGACTGTGATCATCAAGTTCCCCACCAATAAGCAGATAGCTGAGAGAAGTGCAGCAGCCCTCACGCTCCATGCAAAGCCAATGCTGGAGTTGAGCATATAGTTGAGCATTACTGTGTATATAGGTTAACATCATCCGATTATGCAGGAAGGGACCCATACGGGAGTATACCACACCGCCCAACGGGCCACCAGCCAAGGCGATGCCCTGTTATCACGATAGTCGCTGAATTAGCCGCATGTGATCTATTGAGTGCTGTTTAATACTTACTACAGCGAGCGCCGGATTGGATTTAAAGTGGTGTGAAGCAAGGGTACATGAGGGCATAAAGAGGAAGCCTATACTTATTCCAAGTCCAATTCCTTGAGAAAGGAAAACCTGGCGTTGGGTGCTATTTTTCAGATCTTCGATTCAGAATAAGGTTTATATGTTACCTGATAGTATTGACCCTTTTGGGCAAACGATAGCATAAAATGACTAAGGCACGTTATCATCAGCTTGAGGAATAAAGAATGATCCGGCAAAATCTTACCTGAGAGAAAACAACAAAGATGCCCCAGAAAGCATTGAGCGACAATAGCCTGCATCATATCTATAAGTTATAATTAGTTCAGCCAAACCGGACATAGGGGGATAATCACAATTTTCCCGCGATGATTCCCAATACAAGCTCGAAAAATACTTCTATGCTTCCGATCCAGCTGATGTCCGAGGCAGTGTAGTCCGTCAGGAACACCGTCGTATAATACTCTTGATAAACACCGAACGCTTGCAACTTGTGAAAATTTCAGTCATACCCAATAACTCGTATCGTAATCGAGTCGTATTACCACGCCGGTTGCACAAAAGAGTAAGAGGAAGGATCCGATAACTGCGTTATTTTTTTTTCGTTAGTGCCTGAAAACGTCGAACACGTTTGGTCTAACCAGTACACCAAGCTCTCGAAGCACCATAGCGATAGTCGTCGGCTATAAGGACACGCAAGTTCACGTTGGGGCTGCAAACAGGAAATTAAGCTGGAATTACTCACTCTCGCTCTCGAGGCGGTCTATTCTACTGAAAAGCATGACAGGAAGAACAAGGGGGTCTTGGGCACTGAATTCGCCATTTAAATCGTGAGATTGCTATCCAGTTATCAGGCTCTGTCAGAAATTCTACACGAAGATAAGAACGATCATCGTGAGAAATTGCAAAGGGACGCTGTTCCACATGTTGCATACGCACCATGCAACGCGCTAAACAACATGCACAAGTTTGACTCGAGCAAGCACTGCCATTCATATATCAAGTGAGATACGGGCTTGACAAGACCATCAATGACTCCAACCTCATACTACAAGGCTGTGGCCACTGGAGTGCTGACTAATCATGACCGTATATGTGACAACTGCGTGGTAAGACAACCCTCTCACCTACTACCTCTTTCTGAATTCCTTCTCCTGTCCTATATCATTCTCATTATCGAACAGCTAGAGCACATCCAATGAAATTGAATTCATTCTTTATATTGACATTTGGGGTTGCGTTAGGTACTTCCGTATTTCTCTAGCGACTGCGCATGGCTGACAGTTTTCAGCATCGGTCGAAGCCGCTCCTCTGCGTCTGTTGGTTGTAACGAACAGTCAGGAACTGTCGCAGAACCTCCGCTTCGGTCACGCCATCCCAAATGTCAATATGAATAACGAACATGCTGTTCCTGCAGAGCGCTTCGCGGCTGGTCCAAATGCGCATATCGAAACCCGTCGTCCGTGCCTTATGAAGAATATGCACAACAAAGCCATCCAAATGTTTAATGCCTTCAGAACGGCAGTTGGCCTGCCGCCGATTTCAGCGCCTGGCCCTCATGCCAATAAAGTGCACGGCGAGCCTGTCTTCCGAGTTCTTCCTTTCATCGGCACGCCGCCCACGCTCGTAGAAATTAAGGGATTGGGCAAGGGTAACCTTATAGCCGCTACCGGGGGAGGTGACGTCGTCCAGGTGGTTGGACCTGATGGAGAGCCGCTTCACGGTCATCATCCTCACCACGATCCCCACCACCCCGATCACAAGCACAAACCGCATCATCATCACAAGCACAAGCCCGATGGCTTCAGGATCTGCCGCAAGGCGCCCTTCTTAAAGCGCCTTAGTTTCGCTCTGACGTCTTTGCACCCGTGGGAAGGTCGTGCCGTTGCATTTGTTTTGGGTACGTTTCAGATGAGGTCACTTATATTAAGCGGTGCTAATGTCACCGCTCGTTAGGATGTGGTATCGGAGTCTTATTGAGGATGTTTTGGGTCCTCTCTGTTATCGTCTTCCGCGCTGTCAAAGGTCGCAAATCGGAAGAAATCGAATACTCTATTATCCACGAATATATCTACGAGGAGCCGGTCGCGGTCCCACCCCCGACCTACACCTACGTTGATGAGAAGGCTGATGTGAAGAAGAACAACGAAGAGAATACTACTACTGCTTAGTTCCCGTTGACCGTCGTAGCAGACTTGCCATTCCCTCGGTCCTCTGCTTTGTTTCACTGTATGAAAATAAAAAGAGAAAAAGAAAAAAAAAATCCGGCGCAGTGGTTCGTAGGTTATTTGAACAAAACACAATCGCTCAATACACCGTATTGAGCAATTGTGTTTGAAATAAGTTGTAAACCACGTGGACGTTTTTATAATAACCATGTAGCTAGCTGACTGTCGTTCGTGTCATATGAGTGAATTTTGTTTCCGTAATATACAGCGATTGCGTTCTCTATTTTGTAGCTCCAAGACCAAGTTTCGAATGTTTGATAATAGCCGTGAGAGGGTTATCCAAGCCTCCTGTAACACCAATTCGCATTCCCTCAGACCAACCCATGGCTTCCAGCATCTTGAAGCCCAGATTTGATGAACCGATCTTCGGTGCAGCCTATCAAAAAAACGATCATCAGCAACTTTGGCTTACACATCAGAGGACAGAAACGCACCTTCCCCACTTCATCTCCTTCCTTCTGTCGTAAAGGCCTATATTGCTTGCCTTTGCCTTTCCCATTCTGCTCGCCGCCGTCTTCACCTCTGTAAAACGCACCCCCAGGGCTCCGTCTTACAATTTGCGTCACCTTCCTTTCATCCACAGACAATCCACTTCGACTCGTTCTAATCAACGTCGTATACCGTGCACTTCCCTTACCTTTGCTTTCACTCTTCAAATTGAAAGCAACAGCCATGTGATGGATCAGCTTCCTGCTGTACTTGTTCGCGGGCGGAAGAGACATCGTCTCCGGCCCGTCCGGTCTCGCGAGGAACCGTCTGATCTGTTGGACTAGCGTGGTCATGTCAATAATACGATTAGGTCCGATATAGGTGATCCCAGGGTCAAGGCCAGCCACAGCCAACATGGCTTTGCGACCCTTCTTGCCGCCTTTCTTCTTGGTGAGGGGATCAGCAGCCGTTTGTAGCTTAGCAAGTTCGCGCGCCATCTTTCGTTCAGCTTTCTTGGCACGGTCCTTCTCCCATTGTTCCTGGAGGAATAGTGGAAGTCCATTGGGTTTGTCTTTCTTACGCCCTGTTAAATGTGATCCAATAAGTTCTCTTGATGATATTGCTTGATAAAACTTACTGGCAACGGTAAACGTGGAGAAATCATCGAAATTGCCGTTATTGATGACTTGAAATAGTCGTTTCCTTTCTTTGCGATCACGTCCTGTAAGAATGTCGTTTTCCTCTAACATATCCTTTATAGATGGCTAAGAATAAGATGGTTAGCTGTTTGGGTGGAGACGCACCTCAATATGAGCAAAGAAATCTTCGTTGTGTTCTTCCCATGTATAGTTCTCATTAAACTCGTCCTCGTCCTCATTTTCATCTTCCATTGTGTATTGTGATATATCCAATTCGCCCGAGGTATTAGCCCGCTTCTTAGTGCGGTTCCGTATCCGTTCAAGACGAGCCTGGAAACTGGAACGAGGACTCAGTTCGTCGTCAGATTCCTCCTCGCCGTCCTCTTCATCACTAAGCTCGATTTCGTCCATTTCAGCAATCATCCTTTCTTCTTCCTTCTCTAATGCTGCGTCCAGATCATCATCATCTATATCGTCGCCCATTCCCTCTTCGTCATCAGAGTCGTCATCTCCACTACTTCCCTCTGCACCTCCATCACTAGCCTCGTCCTCCTTCCTCAACTTCTCGCCATCAGCAATATCATCCATCGTCACGAATCTAGATCCTTCTTGACTTAACATCCCATTGGCAAACGATCCAAGCGCTTCCATACTCTTCTCATCCCTCAACTCCGGATCTACGTCCATACCATCAGCACCTGACGTAGGTGCTGCAGCGGTTTCACCTTCATCTCGATCTTCTTCACCTTCATCACCCCAATCAATATCAGAGTCTCCCCTTCTTCTCTCCTCATATTTTGGGTCTCGCCCGCCAAGCTCTTCCCATTCCATCTCTTGCCTAGTGGCCCCCGACAAAAACATTGAACGCTTCTCATTCCTTCGCCGCGCAGACAGCGCTCCACGCATGCGCACGCGTCGCTTTTTTCTACGTTGTGTACCAGGGGTAGCGAGAACTAGTGGTGGTATAAACTGCCGTTGGGTTCTTCCTTCTGCTGCAGAACGTGACGTCGAAGCTGTTGTAGAAGGAGGAGTGAGAGTTGATTTCGCCTTTTCATTGATATTTGCGACAGCAGAAGTACTGGCCGTTGTTGAGTCGACGATCGTAGATGAACCAGCCAAGATAGAAGTTGTTGTTAACGCTGGTGAGTTAGCGAAAGAGGATGTGACGGTCTGGTTGATTCGGGCCGGACGCGGGTAAGGCGCAACGTAGACTATCACCTCCTCATCGTCATCTGGTACGCCCAAGATGTGCGAAGGGGTTGGTTCTATTAGGTGTTGTTCAGAAATCGAAAATTGGGAGGGAGTGGTGTCAACGAAGAAGTTCGCGGCTTCAGCCATTCTAGAGGGCTCTGATACTGTATCCAAAAGCTCCCTTTCGACCATGAGCTCTTCCTGGAGGTTGTTATCCTGTGCCGGGGCCATTGACTCGACACTTATTGACATTCTTGCGATTCCTTCGTTAACAATGTCGACACTTGGGTGTACAGTAATTTGTTCTTCATAGTTATTACCTTCCTTGTGTGTAGTGCCCGGGGAGGCAGGCGAAGGGGTTATTTGTTTGTGAATCCCGATAGACTGCCCTTCTTCCATCACAGTCTTGGGTTTCTTTGCCGGCTTTGCTTGGACTTCTAAAAGCTTTTCCGTGTCGTTGAAGTCAATTTCTAATTCTTCATCGTCTTCGTTCCCAGCCGAGCCAGAATCGGCCGTAATTGTTCCACTGAAGACTTGAGCAACACGATCTGCTGTCGGCATATGGTTGTTCTCGGCATCTTCTGGTAAATCCTCAGTATTTAGGAAGATTAGAGTGATGGACAGACGTATACACTTACCAACTTCTTCTATCGTAGACTTCAACAGCTCCCCTTCTTGTTGGAACAAATATGGCGTTCGAGAGGACTTCACAAAAACAATAGGACGTAGCAAAGGACGAGTTTCATATAGTAGACTTGAGAGAGGCGCGTTAGGTCCAACTTTTGTCGGTTGCTCAACTCGAGTTGGTGATCCAATTCCAGCGTGGCCACGTCCTCTGGGTTGGAAAGCGCCACTTCCTCTAGGAATATTTCTACCTGACGTAGGTGTACTAGTAGCGCCTCTTTGGCCTCTGTATCCTCTTCCCCGACCTCTTGGCGTTGCAGATCCACGCCTTGAGTTATATCCATAGTCTGAGGAGTGACGTGAGGTTTAACCAAAGATTGGTATATGGCTGGCTAGGGTGTAGAGCTGAGATACACACCATCGTTATCCGGCCATATTTGCACCTGGAAGTCTAGGACATCATAGTCTACAGGTGGTGCACCACCTCGTCCCTGGCCTCCGCCAAAACCCCGGCCTTTACCACGATTTCCGCCTCGAGATCTAGCACCACCATTGTTTCCTCTTCCACGGTGATTGTTGCCTCTGAATTTTCCTCTGGCCATCGTCTTCGGTGCGTTGCTCAAGGCGCAGCAAGTGCGGAATCTATCGAAGTGGTTAAATCCCCAGTGATCGCAGCACGTCGAATAAGGCAGGTGTTTCCCATCGCCCAACTAGTTAGCACCAATTTGAAGGTACTATCAAAATGTGCCCATAATATAGCTAGCCACGCTTATTAAATGTGGTACGTAGGAAGTCTACGGTAGGATCTGGTAAGCTCAAATTGGTAAGGCCCGCAGCGAAAGGAACTCTGGCAAGTGCATAGACAGTGACGAGCGAAAGTGCTGAAATCTTAGAGTTCCACCAGAAGTAATAATGCGAGCTTCCAGCTCTGCCATAATGACCTTTGTGATGCTGTCTTATTGTATCCTTATGAGATCTCAATGACCCGTATCTCGGAGAGGAGCCGCGAGAGATTACGGTAGCGTGACGAGTCGTCACAGTGCGACCATCATGTCACCGCCAGTCATCCTTCTGAGTCACCACGGCTCATGTTAAACGAAACTCGGCCCTCAAACCAGACACGGAGACGGAGAATTCCTGGTGCTTGTGACATATGTAAAAAGAGGAAAAGCAAGTATCCTTTAAAGTTCAACATAGCAGATTGTGCTTATTATTTGTAGTCAAATGTCAGCAATTTATGTTATAATAGAGGTCAGGTGTACTTGATGCTGAAGGTCTTTGCACTCAGGTGATAGCGGCGAGAGGCCGGGGAGGCCCTGTACCAATTGTGAAACAATGGGATCAGAGTGTACACACAAGGAGATGGCAAAAGTACGCCTGAATTTCTGAACCAATTAATGGCGATAACCATTGATAACAGGCTATGGGACCCACGAAAAGGTATGCTCTTTTTATGTCCTACTATTGTTTGCTTACTCCACAGCCAGCTATGTTACATACCTCGAAACGCGCCTCGAGAGGATGGAAAGGGTCTTGAATAGGGTAAGTGTTCGCCCCATCTTCTTGCTTAAAGTTGGGCGCACCGATGCTATCTCAATGATAGTATTTGCCAGGGCTGGACCTGAATGCCGAGTTGGACAACTTGGCCTGCACGCCCGAAGAACACCTTAGTCCCTCGTTCCCAGTATCTCAAGAACTCAACGAATCACTTCCACGTAACGATGAGGAGGAGGATGACATCGACTCTGAACATTTGGCACATAAATTGAAAAAGCTGCAGTTGAATCCGAATCAGGCAGAATGTGGATTCTTTGGGAGATCTAGGTACGTGATGACATACGACTTGTCCATTTTCGATTTTTTTTTTTAAACTTGCTGGCATTAGTGGCTTCCGACTTTTTAAGACCGCGTTGAGCCTCAAACATCAGTATATGGGGCAGTCAGTTGGACGCAATAGGGTTACAAATGCAAATACTTTTGGGCTCCGAAGGCGAGACGAATATTGGACTATTGCTCCTGTCAGTCATATGATCCGTCTATAGTCAATATTTGATCTTAATCATCCATCTAAAGTGGCAGAGGGGTAAATTAGATGAAGATATCAAGACGGACCCATCCACTATCATATTTCCTGACGATGACCTCATTCTTTCACTTGTTGACCACTACTTCAAGGAAGTGAATATTTTTTATCCTCTCCTGCATCGCCCCACGTTCGAAGGACAAATTGCACAACGTTTACATAAGAGAGATTTAACGTTCGGTAACGTCGTACTTCTTGTATGTGCCCTCGGAGCCAAGTTCTCCAACGACCCGCGTGTTTTCACGGAAGGCTCGAATACAACGAGAAGTGCAGGTCAAAAGTGGTTTGCGCAAGTAGATTATTATCGAAGGCCATTGGTTATCAAGTCTACTTTGCACGAGCTGCAGACGATTGCCGTATGTTCAGCTAGCTAGACTTGTCGTTCTTTTCTCATTATTCAAAAGCTTATTGTCCTTTTCGCCAAATCGTACGCGAGTTCGCAAGGAGAATGGGTTTTAATAGGTGTGGGGCTGAGAATAGCTCAGGAGATTGGTGCACATCGGCGTAGGTTAAAGAAAGACGGTCAATTCAGCGTGGAAGATGAACTCAGGAAGCGTGCGTTTTGGTAAGCCGTTGGCTGACTCGGAGTCCGTAATTTAGTTAACACTGGTTCGGGTAGGGTCCTCTTGGCTATGGATCGGTCTTCAAGTGCTGCCTTCGGGCGACCTTGTGCTAGTCATGAAGAAGAGTACGTCTTGTATGGCACTAGAAAGATTTTAGTTTGACGTGCTATTCTTAGCTACGACCAGGAATATCCAATTGAATGTGACGATGAGTATTGGGAACTTTCCAACCAGTCACAGTCCTTCCAACAACCATCAGACAAGCCCTCGACCATGTCATTTTTCATTTGTTACCTGCGCTTAATGGACATACTCGGTAATGTCATGCGTCTTGTGGTAAGTTCCATGTTCCAAAATAGCGTAAGGAGATTGGATATAGCTAGAATAGTATCCCCATAGAAGATCATCAAATGCGCTTGAACGCGTAAACGTTAAGACTGATCAGCAGGTGATAGCAGAGCTAGATTCTGCGATGAACCAGTGGATGGATTGCGTTCCAGACCATTGTAAGTACCAAAGCTGCTGTTGCTTTGACACCTAACTGTAATTGCCACGCAGTACGTTGGAATTCAAATAACAAAGACCCTCTGTTCCTCAGACAATCTGCGGGGCTGTATTTGACATATTACCACGTGCAAATGTTCATTCACCGACCATTTATACCTTCACTTTCTAATCCTTCAGCGATCGCACTCCCCTCGTTGACGATATGTACGAACGCGGCTCGGTCGTGTTGTTACATTATCGACGCCCTCAATCAATCGAATATCCCACTGATCCCGCATTTTCAGGCAAGTTCTACCACCAACATATTTATTTGTTAACTGAACAATACCCCACAGGCAGTGGGGATCATTGCGTCGCTGGTTCTTCTAGTCAGTATATGGAATTACGAACGCTCTGGATCAGCGCACAATTGCCAAAGAGAGATGGGACTCATACGGAAAGTGATCGACATGCTGTCACGTGCAGAACAACGATGGACTTCCATGGGTCGTGCCAAGTCAGCAGCCTCCCTTCGAGACATTTGTGGATAATAACAATGATATGATAGGGATGTTCTGGTTGAGGTGTCATCCGTTGGCGATGGCGCATACGGCAAGGGCAAGATAGAGGGCAAGGCAGACGTTCTATCTAATCTAAAGCAAGAGCTAGGACAAGACGAGAGTTCTACAACTGTCCCATCGATGAATGAAGGTGTTGCAAGGGTTGCGAATCCCAATAGATCAATGGAATATTCACAAGGGGGTACGCTGCTACAAAGTGGTAATACTGAGTCGATAAACTTTACCTCAGACGTTCGCTTGGGAGACGAACCTATAACGTCCCAATCTTGCTTTGCACCGCCCATGCACAGCTACGAACTTGGTGGGGTGCCTGTCTTTGCACAGTCTGGATACGCAGATTCGGCCAAGAATGGATTTGGAGTATTTCCTTCAGTACCCGGAACAGGAGTATATATACCCGCACCTGGGCCTGGGCACGCCGTTGGCGTTGGTGTTGAAATGTACCAGGACCGAAACCAGTCAAGCGTTTTTCAGGGTCAAGACTCGGGTCGATTGGGTAAGCAGTCGGAGCCAGGACAGAACACGGAAAGCGGATGGCAGGGACAGAATATCGATCAGGTGGCAGAGATTTGGCAGATGATGGATATGGATAATATGGGAATCTGGATTCCCCACGAAGAGTTCGAGTGAGTTTTTCGGATGTGTATCTTTGTTCTTGTGACACATTGCTAATGAGGATGGGAAAGTTATTTTATGAGTGTAGATCAGGAAGTGAATGGGCATGCATCGTGGAAGTTGCCACTTGTATGAGTAGGCTTTTGTAGTATATGTGTCCCTGTGTTACTATTTGTATTGTAATCATATCATGTGATACCACTGCTGCTTTGCCCTTAATTTGTAACTCCTGCCTCTTACCATGGCCTGAATAACCAACTTTGGGATCAAATGAACATATGTAGAAGCTGGTAGGCAATAGCAAGGGTATACCCCAGGGTTTCCTCAGCCCCAATTTATAGCCATTCCCTAACTTCTGCCAATACCCTGGAGGTGAGTTGGGATAGATTCAGGCTGAGAAAATGCTGGCTATTGCCTAGAAGCTGGATCTATGGCTGACCAAGAGAGGGAAGAGAAAGACATACTGTTAGGCAAGAGTGAGGATGAAATACATTCCCAGGGGCCAACAAAGAAGAAAGAATGGAATTGGGTAACAAAGCCCAAGGGGGATGGCAATTGGAGAAATGATAAAGATGCAGAGTGTAATGAGTTGTAACATTTATATGTATTGAAAATCAAAAGCACATATATTCAAAATTAATATAGTGACACATCTATTGTCTGATTCAATCTCTAGCACTGTACATGATTCAAAAAGATTCTGGCAATGTTATAACTTTTCTCACAACTTATTTTCAACATTCAATTCAAGTAACCTAACTATTTTCATTTTCCCATTGGATAATGCAGCCTGCAAAGCATTGATAAATTTTCCACCTTGGGCATTCACATCTGCTCCATTTTCAAGAAGAATCTTGACAGCTTCTATGTTGCCATTCCATGATGCAGCCTGTAAAGCATTGCCATATTGTCCACCTTGGGTATCCACATCTGCACCATTACCAAGGAGAAGATTGACAACTTCTATGTTGCCTTTCCATGATGCAGCTTGCAAAGCATTGCCATAATATCCACCTTGGGCATTCATATCAACTCCATTTTCAAGGAGAAGCTTGACAATTTCTATGTCACCATCCCATGATGCAGCTTGCAAAGCATTGCCATAACATCCACCTTGGGCATTCACATCTACTCCATTTTCAAGCAGAAGTTTGACAACTTCTATATTCCCATTCATTGATGCAGCTTGCAAAACATTGCCATAATGTCCACCTTGGGCATTTACATCTGCTCTGTTTTCAAGGAGAAGCTTGACAAGTTCTATGTTGCCATTATATGATGCAGCTTGCAAAGCATTGCCAAATTCTCCACCTTGGGCATTCACATCTGCTTTATTTTCAAGGAGAAGCTTGACAAGTTCTATGTTGCCATTCCATGATGCAGCCTGCAAAGCATTGCCAAATTCTCCACCTTGGACATTCACATCTGCTTCATTTTCAAGGAGAAGCTTGACAACTTCTATGTTGCTATTGGATGATGCAGCCTGCAATGCACTGCCATAATGTCTATCCTGGGCATTCACATTTGCTCCATTTTGAAGGAGAAGCTTGACAACTTCTATGTTGTCATTCAATGATGCAGCCTGCAAAGCATTGCCATATTTTCCACCTTGGGCATTCACATCTGCTCTGTTTTCAAGGAGAAGTTTGACAACTTCTATGTTGCCATTGGATGATGCAGCCTGCAAAGCATTGCCAAATTCTCCACCCTGGGCATTTATATCAGCACCATTTTTGAGGAGAGATTTCAGCAATCTTATATCTCCACCATGTGATACAGCACCCAAAAATTTTCCAGATTTCTGTATGTCTTGCATATCCATTACATTACCTAATATTGGCCTGAGAGAGCTGATCATACCACCAAATGCTGCAGCATTCAAAACATCTACATAGTCTGTGGGCTGCATATCATGCATTAGTAGTTCTTCCAATATCTGATCTAAGCCAAGGTATGCAGCAAGTGAGACTGGTGAGGGTACATAATCATGATGGATATTTGCAAGAGAACAAAAAAAACGTCTCCACTTCAAAAATTGTTCAAATTGAAATAACATCATCACCAGATTATGTAAACTGGTTTCATTGTTGCTAAGTTTGTAATGGTCAGCCCAAAACTTCAAAGAGTATGGTTCAAAGATTGAGCCTCCAACAAAAGGAAACTCTTTATGTAAGACATGGCTCACACAGAAATATGTAATCAAAGAATGGCCAGTTCCAGTGTCAGAAAGGGTGATTTGGTCACATTCGAAGAATCTTGTCTTGTCAAGAAAATACTCCTTTACTGATGCATGAGCTAGCATGACAATGCTATTCTCCCCCCTTGTTACCAAGCTGGAACATATTTCAAGCACTTCATCTGGATGCACAAGTGCCAAGTTATCATTGAAAGTACCTGTAGCTGGCTCAAATGTCAAGACAAATGCTAGCTCTCTAATGTGCATAGGATGCATTGCCAAAGTCAACCAAAGCAGAAGTGTCTTTGCATATGGCACCATTCTTTCATCAATCCTTTGAAGGATTTGATCATATATGCCCTCCAAAGTTCTGGGAAGGCATTTGAAAGCATCCATTAAAGCCTTTTCAGTAGGACAGAATCTAAGTTCTTCTATTTGGCAAGCTACCCAGCGGAACCTACATGCAATGTAAACAATTTGTCAATAATTTATCAGGAGGATACACACATTCCACTAGCACCACTAATAAGTCCTTTCTTGACCTTCTCTTGAACATCAATGCTCCATCTCTTTAGTTTATATTCATTTTCAACTGCAAAGTGAATATAGGATATAATGTCACTTTTGATCAGATCTGCAGAGAGAAATATTTCCATTGGAGCACATTCCTGAATGGTTACAAGGATTCTTTGTTCTTTTCTGCTTGTCACTAGCAGATGGCAACTAGAAATCTGCCATTCATGAATTGTCCTGATAGTGTCAAATAATTGATCATATGCAACACATTCATCCAAAGCATCAACAACAATGTAGGCCTGTGTGAAGCATTTCAAAAGTTCAGAAAGCACATCCATGAGCTCTGAATCTGTGGGCTTATAATACTTCTCATAAAGAGATTCTAAGAGAGTAAAATCCCTAGAACTTGAAGTGAGAGCAATGACTAAGGAAGAAATGAGTTGTCCAGGAGTTTGCTTTGCTTTATCATTAACATCAAAATAGAAGTATGCCAAGCCTGTACCAGGCTGGTGATTGATGATAGCTTTGATATCTTCAATAATGGTGGAGCTGCCCTTTTTTCAGTTTTTTTAGTAGAGCATATCAACAATTCATACCAAATGACAGTTTTCCCACAGCCAGCTGTTAGATGTATCAGAAAAATCCTACAGTATCTAGCTTGAAAGGGCTACTCACAAATTCCATTAATCCACATGAAAGAGTTAGGATCATACTTCCAAGCCAAATATCTCCCATCATTAAGTATCCACTGCCCAGTATTTTTATGATGTTTCCATCTGGCATTATTATGGTTGGTTGATGGATCAGGTGCATCTAACCATTTTCTGAATTTTTCTGGAGTTAAAATAAGTAGGTTGGTTGTTAAGGGTTGAGCTGAATTCAGTACATACCAAGAACACTTTCAGCATGGACTGCATGGTGGTTAGTATGATATGATGGTTTATGCCACTACATACCAACTATATTGTTTGCATTCTAGTTCATGTCACCATGAATTTTCTCAAAAATATTAAAATGAGTGGGATGTGCATACATAGTTGTAGTTGCCATGAACCTCAGTGAATGCACTATCACGCACATACATGATGGGATTCCTAGACATGCAGAGGTTGTTGTAACAAATACGAGCAATGGTGGTGGTCGAAGATCAAGATGCGTTGATGAGTGTTACAGCTCTCAGCGTCACATTACCACGGCTCGTGAATTGCTGCCAAAACTCGACACCCGTACATTCTCGACTGCCTATCTCATTAATCTCTCCTTTTCCCTCTCGTCCCTGCTGCTACTCGCCCTCCTCTCCCTCACTCATCGGCGTCTGCATCCCACGGGCAGCTTTGGTTTCGGCTTCATCATGATTGGGGTAGCAAAATAAATAACCTCCCCAGTCGCCAAGACCGGATCAGCATTCCTCAGGTGCTCTACCTGACGTGCGATCTGGTCCTCGAGCCGTTTCCGCGTCGTAACTACTTTTTCAACCACACTCTGCTTGTCTTTGTCGTCGATGTGAGAATCTGACGTGTAAGTGTTGATCGTTTCGTGTAGGGCTGCGATGGATTTCGGTCGCTCGTCGGATTAGCGGTGGTGGAAAGTGATGGGGTCGTCGAGGGATTTGAGAGCGTCTAGGCAGGAAACGTAGGCTGATTTGGTAGCGTCTTCGCTTTCTTCGTTGTATAGCCAGTCGTCAGCCCCGGCAAGGGCCACCAAGGGCCTTTCTTTTTCGGAGGATTGGATGCAGGACGCGTATCAGTCTTCGAGTTTGCCACGCATGCAGTGGACGTATCCTTCTGGTGCGTTCTTGCGGTCCCGTGGTGCGCGCCTTAGTCGATATATATAAATAAATGAAAGGAAGACTAAGACGCACCTCGATATCCTGTTCAGCTTATCAGCTGTATACCTCCCATTCTCTATACGCTTCCGAGGCGGGTTTATCCAAGCATTTGTAAACACAACTTCGAATACGGTTGACCACATTTTCTTCTTGGGTAGCTGCTGCTGGGCCAGCGGAGGTGTAGCGCTTGCTGCACTCTCATCTTCAACGGGCACAGGTTGATCAACGTCCATTGATACCTGAGCTTGGGTTACGGATCTTCTTCGTCTATCTCAAACGATAGCACACCAAACGCATCCAACCTTGTCTTGACCTTGAGGAACCCCCGGACCTTTTGGATCCGCTGGCACCCCTTTTGCAATAAACTTAGCAATCCAGGGATCAGTCCCTCCCAGAATCGGGTCCGGCTCTGAAACACCACATCCACTTCAAACGGTTGACGCCTATAAAACGAAAGAACCTTGGCCGAGGGTATACCGTTTGCCTTGGCGAACACCGTTAGTTCCGTGTCATCGTCCGGGCCGGACTCGATGGGTGGCCACTGGACTTTGACGAGGTAGTGAGTGATATCATGGATGTGGAATTCGCGCACACGAAAAATGGAGGAGATCATTGCGCGGGAGTGTGGCGCCGTGAGCAATGGTTTCGTCTTGGTAAGTGAGAAGGGCGGGGACACGGGTGCTTCCCCCAACAAGTTCGACCAAATCAATCTGGTCGAGGGTGAGACTCGAATCAACGATGGCGCGTGTGACGACGGGCTCGATCCCGGCAAGGACTTCAGAGATGAGTCATTCGAGTTGGTCAGAGCTGGCGTCGATGCCGTTTATAATAGATCCGGGGCCTCAGTGTTGGCCGATAAAAATTTGAGTTTTAACAACCTGCGGGGAGACGAAGATTGGACATGACGTCGATTTTGTACTTAGGCCTAGGTGTGAACTCTTCTGCAAAGTGCTTGAGGAGGGCATGGTCGATATCTCTTCCTCCGAGATTGCGATTATATGCGGTGGATTTGACGTCGAGACGGCCTTTGGATAAGCCAACGATGGAGACGGACATGGAGGAGTGTCCGACATCAACAAGAATATCCCACTGATCCCGCATTTCAGGCAAGTTCTACTACCAATATGTTTATTTGTTAACTGAACTATACCCCACAGGCAGTGGGGATCATTGCGTCGCTGGTTCTTCTAGTCAGTATATGGAATTACGAACGTTCTGGATCAGCGCACAATTGCCGAAGAGAGATGGAACTCATAAAGAAAGTGATTGACATGCTGTCGCGTGCAGAACTACGATGGACTTCCGTGGATCGTGCCAAGTCAGCAGCCTCCCTTCGAGATATTTGTGGATAATAACAATGATATGATAGGGATGTTCTGGTTGAGGTATCGTCCATCGGCGACGGCGCATACGGCAAGGGCAAGGCAGAGGGCAAGGCAGACGTTCTATCAAATCTAAAGCAAGAGTTAGGACAAGACGAGAGTTCTGCAATGAATGAAGGTGCTGCAAGGCTTTCGAATCCCAATAGATTAATGGAATATCCACAAGGGGGTACGCTACTACAAAGTGGTAATACTGAATCAATGAAATTTACCTCAGACGTTCGCATGGAAGACGAACTTATAACGTCCCAATCTTGTTTTACACCGGCAATGCATAGCTACGAACTTGGTGAGGCCCCTGCCTTTGGGCGGTCTGGATACGCAGGTTCGGTCAAGAGTGGATTTGGAGTATTTCCTTCAGTACCCGGAACAGGTGTATATTTACCCGCACCTGGGCCTGGGCGCGCGACTACCGTTGGCATTAATGTTGCTTGAAATGTACCAGGACCGAAACCAGTCAAGCGTTTTTTCAAGGCCAAGACTCGGGTCGATTGGGTAAGCAGTCGGAGCCGGGACAGGACATGGAAAAGCTGGAATATCAACCAGGTGGCCGAGATTTGGCAGTTGACGAATATCGATAATATGGGAATTTGGATTCCTCACGAAGAGTTCGAGTGAGTTTTTCAGATTTGTACCTTTGTTCTTGTGACATGTTGCTAATGAGGATGGGAAAATTATGCTATGAGTGTAGATCAGGAAGCGAATGAGCATGTAGGCCGCTTTGTAGGATATGTACCCCTGTATTACTATTTGTATCGTAATTATGTCACTACCACCATCACTTTGTCCTTAATTCGTAACTCCTGCCTCTAACCATGACTCGAATAACCAGCTTTGGGATCAAACGAACATACGTAGAAGCCGGGTTTACGGCTGACCAAGAGAGGGAAGAGAAAGGCGTAGCGGATGAAATGCATTCCCAGGAGCCGACAAGGAAGAGAAAACGGAATCGAACGAGAAAGCCCAAGGGGGAGGACGATCGGAACGATAATCAAAACGCGAAGAACGATAGTACTTCTCTCAATCAAAAAGTCAATTCGGACGAGCCCAAGGACAGGAACAGGCGGAATAAAAAGATCCTCCGCCAACTGTCCTCCGAACAACGCCGGCTAAGTCGTATTCAAGAACGAAAATCGTCCACGACGTGCTTCGTATGTCGCGAAAAAGGGCATACGGCGAGAGAGTGTCGGATGGGGGTGAAAACTAAGATGGAGGGCGAGGGCGAGACTGGCCCAGGGAGGAGTGTGGTTGGGATGTGTTATCGGTGTGTCTTTGCTCTATCACCTCCACCCTATGCTCTATCCTTGTACAATCACGGACCGCAAATGGGCTAATTGGACGATGCGTTGACAGGTGCGGCTCACATCGTCACAACCTCTCGCGGTGTAAAAAGCCCATAGACGAGCTAAACCCGTTACCATTCGCGTCGTGCTTCGTGTGTCACAGAAAAGGTCACTTGGCCTCGACCTGTCCAGAGAACAAAGAGAAGGGGGTGTATCCAAATGGGGGGAATTGTAAGCTATGCGGTGAGACGTCACATTTAGCAAGGGATTGTGGGCTGAGGAAGCAAGGTGCGGCGTCCTTATTTCAATCTTTACACAGGTTGGGATGACATTGGATGATAGATGCGTCGAAAGCCTCCATGGTCCTCAGTACGGGTACCGGCGCCGGCGCTGATGAGGATGATTTTCATATCCTAAATCGCAGAAAGCGGGAGGTGGACAGAGAGGAGAAGAAGGAGGGAAAGAAAAAGTGGGCATTGGATGTCGAGGCTGGTGTGCATTCAGGTGTAGTTGTGGCGTCTGCAGGATCAAAACGAAAACATGTTCACTTCTAGCTGTGGTGGTATTATGCTCGGAATGCTGTGGCTGCAACGATGCGGGCACACATCTATCACCAGCGGCGACAATGATACACAGCACTGCTTGGAAAAAGGATACGTGATAGGTGGCTTTGGTTGTCTGGACTGTTCTGCATTTAGAGTGAGTTGCTAATGCAAGAAAGTGATTACATACTTGATGACAACAATTCACATTATCATTGTCATTGCCATTGTTGTCATCACCCCCACCTTTGTTGCTGTTGTTATTGTTGTTGTCATTGAACTCATGATGGATGATGCTCATGGGAAGGAGTTGATGGTGACATTGTCCATCATTGATAAACTTCTGGGTACATGGTTATTGAATGTGTGATATGGCAAGGCATGATGACAAAAACTTGTTTCAGGAAGTGCTGAGGAGGGACTTAGAATAATTTTTGAAAAAAAGCTTCCCTTAAAGCCACAAAAGCTCCCTACAGCCTTAATTTGCTTAAAAATTGCTGACAAAATCTATGACCCATACCCATGCAGATCCCTACCTGTGATCCAGAAGATTGATTGGTAATGGAATGATATCCAACCTAAAGTCTAAGTTTAACTATAAGTGTTAATGAAGTGAAATTAGTGTTAAATGGACAAGAGCAACTAGTCCCAAATCAATGTCTAACCATAAGATCATGTGATGATCAACTACCAAGTCCAACAAGAAGAGTGGCTTGCTTTAAGTCAAATGACAAGATAGTATTGATAGTGAATGGCAGGGGTGACCCTAGAGTATTTTGTTTGTAACCCTACCCTTACCCTTAGGGTCAGGGGTAGGGGCATTATTAGTAATTGAACAGCTTAGTATATGCAGATGTAACCCAGCTTATACCAAAGGATGGTCAGAGGTCATCAAATAGTAATATATTAATCAATGAACATTTTCTAAAGTAAACATTGCATACTCTTACCCTTACCATTCCCTGAGTGTTGAGAGTGAGTGTGGACAAATCAAGCTAATAGATTCACTACAACTGAGTATGGCTTAAGTTGACCTTAAGGTTTGCCTTGTACTACTATTATATAAACAATGATCATCTTACTGCAAATGGAATTGTTGCTATAGCATGATAATGACATCACCATGATGTCAGTGATATGTCATGGGAAAGTAACATGGTATGTATGACAAGGAACAGAGTAAAAATAAAATGTACTTGTAATGATACATCAGTAAGCATGCATATTTTCAAGGAGAAGCTTGACAACTTCTGTGTTCCCATTAGATGATGCAGCCTGCAAAGCATTGCCATAAGGTCCACCCTCAGCAGTCATGTCTGCTCCACTTTTAAGGAGAAGCTTGACAACTTCTATATTGCCACCCTGTGATGCAGCCTGCAAAGCATTGCCATAATATCTACCTTGGGCATTCACATCTGCTCCATTTTCTAGGAGAAACTTGACAACTTCTATATTGTCATCCCATGATGCAGCCTGCAAAGCATTGTCATAATATCCACCTTGGGCATTCACATCTGCT
>QFEO01001961.1:1104-14756 GCA_003316615.1 Amanita pseudoporphyria
CTGCTGATTCAAGCATGCATATAGTTCCGTCCTGAACCTCCATAAGTCTGCCACTCAGAACGAGATAAACGAACGTCATCGCGCGTTGTCGCTCGTTTTTCACCCTGACAAGCAAAAGGACCCTAAATCAAAAGAAGTCGCTACACATACATTTTTAGGAATTCAAAAAGCATATCAAGGCAGGTATTCACTTATTTCCTTCTGGACAAGTTTTACAATTATTTTCACCAGTCTTGTCCGATCCGTTTCTCCGGTAAAGTCGTGCTTCACATATGCCATGAGCTCTGTTATTAAGGTTGTTTATAGCGAAGTCTATGATATACTTGGTTGGTTATCAATGTTTAAGTTTTAAACATGGGATTTTTACGACATGCTTCAGGGGAAGAGGGTCTAGCATACAAGTGGAATGAGTTCGTGCGACGTAAACCCAGGGAGGAGGTCAGCCCTTCGGTGACCAAGTTGACTCATCTGATCAAGGCTTGCTTCCTTCAGCTCAGAGACATTCTAAAGGGCGTAGAGCGACAAACTCGTGAAAAACAGCTGAGAGATTTAATACGTCCTAGAGGTCGACTAGAATGCAGCATAGATGCATCCTCGCTTTTCGCGACTTATCAGGGATCGGTGACTGATACGCTGCCTGTCCGTCTCTCAAATTCTCTGGGTGACGTTCGCATGGTTGCATGCAATCTACGTCATTCAATACAGGTGAGCTTCTCAAAACTCCACGCTCAATATTTCTTATTCTACCCGAAGAGAAGACTGAATGAAAAGACGGTGCTACTTTTCTCGACACGTGTCAGCAAGCATGAAAAACAAAGTGGCGTACTGTTCATGGGCACCGTTCGCCACCAGTTCTCCCCAAGATTGGCATCCGAGGCAAGCCTATTACCAGCACTGATTCAACCGATTGTCTAAGGATTGGTCAGGTTGGAGCAACGTTATTTGCACCTCATGTCCTCAAGTGGAGCGCTGATTATGAAGACGAAAACAACACAATATCAATGAAAACGTCATTTGTTCCTTTTAAGCCTAACGTGAAACCTTCAGCAACTTTAACCCTTACTCGGAGATTATTCCCTAATCGGCACGGGCGTGGCGTTCTTAGTCTTCACCTCGCGCAGCAACCACAGCTTGCCTTCAATGTAGTCTTTCCTTCACCATTTAGTGGTGCTACGTCATATGGAACTCATGAAAATGCACCGCCTGGTTCCATGCCACCTTCGGTGTCTGGTCTTGCTCACGGAGCATTTCACAGATCAGTAGGCATTGTTTTTAACTCTATTTTCCCCAAGTTTGTGGCAGAAGCTGGCGCAACTCTTTCAGAACTCTCGCTACAGCTCAAAATTGGCTTTGAACTTGGTTTAGAGGGTATATCATGGCTGTTAAGCGGTTCGTGGTCAAATGAGTCAGCCGAGATTACAGCTGCGACGATACTTAACCCAATGGGCGTGGTGCTCAAATTAGAGTGAGTGCCTCGGCTTAGTGCATGGGCAAATTTAATGGAGCACCAGCCTCGCCTACTTGGAGCAGCGCCTGTCATTACCCATTATTCTCTCTCAGCAGCACAACCCTTTCTTGGCCTTATTTACCGTTGTCGTGCCATCAACTGCAATGGTGATCGGATATCACTTTGTTATAAAACCAAGACGTAGGGCCCAACGTCTCGCGTGAGTGTTTGGGGCACAGGAGCATATGCGTCTAATTTACGCGATGTCAAATTTCAGACACATTCGTGCCGCGAGGCGTGAACTAGAGGAAGATTCCGTGGCGCGGAGGGAAAGAGACGCGGTTATTGCTCTGCTGTGTGATGCAGCTAAGCGACATATGCACAGCGAAAGTTCTAAAGGAGGTAAAAATAAGTTTTCTTATCATATTTGTCTGTATTCATTTGGCAAGGCCTCATCATTCTTGAAGCAACATATTCGCCAATTGAAAAGGACGACAGGATTAATGACTTAATCCAAGATGTCACTATCCCAATTCAGGCCTTGGTGCGCAATTCTCAGCTTCACATCCCTGGGGACCAATCCAAGGTATGTTGTGCCCAATATGTCAAAGTAGCCGAACTTAGCCGAAACCTTCCCTTCGGCGATAATAATGACCTGGAAAAAGACTGGCCTACAAGGTTTCTCAGATCCGGCTCCGTTCACATCCAAGTTCCTGTGTATCCGCTACCTTTTCAATGGACATGAACATTATGCTGAGATTGCGGATAGTGTACCGGTTGTGCTCCCCTTGTCAGGTATGGCGACAACGAATCCCACGGGGCGGAAATTAACTTATGTTAACCCCGTAGAGCATTTGGTTGAGTGATATCATGGGATTCCGTAAATCATCAGAAACTGTCGCGGGAACATTGGACGGTTTCTGTGGGGTGTAGAAATCTCGGTTACCAATCCCTTGCGCGAGGTGCATCCCAGAAGCCTTTGGAGTCCATCCTATAGTCACCACGTGTGACATATCTGCTCATACCTGCTCATCATAAACGACAGTGACAGCGGCACCCTCCGCATCGTGTGTATATTTGACTTCGGGCAGAAGGATCCTGTCTGATATATTCTCATCAACGGCTGCCTAATTGTTGCACCTCCTAAGCCCCAAAACATTCCTCAATATAGAACCATCGCCGATCTCCAGGGAACATGGTACCGTGCACGCCGATGCGAGTTCATGATGCCGTTAAAGTTCTGATAATGTTCAAGATGACTGATGCCACGGACTGCACATGCTTCAGACCGCAGTATATAGCTCAAAAGTGATTTCAACTCATTTGACGTATTTTTACTGTGCATCGCTTATATCGGATTGTGGAAAGTGTCACTTCCCAACAGTTTTCCCTTGATATCGAAGTTCCATATGCCCATAGGCACAGTTAGTCGTGCCATGGTTATACCTATGTACCGCGACGTTGTCGATATACTAGACGCTATTCCTATGTGGCAAGTGTCATCTGGTTTTCATTTGAACGGATTTTTTAGGGATATGTCGTCTTCGTGCACGTTTTATTCATATCCGAGTGGAACTATCCCCTTTTGCACAGCACCGCGCTGAAAGGTCGAGGTGAGTATGGTTAATCAGATCTCAATGTGTTACGGGTCCTTCCTTTTCTTATCATTTACCGTCCATTCCAGACTTGGGGGCGTGGGTTGAGAAGGGTTCAGTCGGTTCTCAGCCGGCTGTGCCGGACGCTAGCGATGTGTGTACAAGGATGTATAATCACCGAAATCATGCTAGAGCTAGATCAAGCATCCTTGACGGCAAATGACGCGTAGGCTGTCCAATACGATTTTGCTCAATTCCTAAGTTTTTAGCGCGTTATGATTGGATTGATCTCTAGACTATGAAGCATTCCGTTATGACGGATACAGACTTAGACTTCAACCTCAGCTTTGATGGCTCAGACACAGTAGCCGGCACATCCGAAACCGGTGACTGGTATCAGCCGATCACCCGCACTGCTGTAATCAACTAGCTTAGCGGAGGTATTTAGCCGCTCTTACTAAGTTAATGGTCACACTCTCTAGTACGATTTACAGTTCACTTCGATTCATGGAGATCAGAGATCATGATCTAAGATAACTTCTATTAGGCCGTTCGACTCAGCGGCTGTAACTTAAGTAATGACGCTTTCCGTTATCAGGAACGAGGCAGGTACTGACAATTCATTACCTGCGTATATCCTGCATCGTTCTTGCGAAGGCATGAGTTCCTCAAGGCTATCCGTGAGAGTCGTAGATTATCGATTAACCTCTTATGTTCTTGCTCCTAAAATCTGGGCAATTTCCGCATGCTCAACCCAATGCGAACTATAAGAGCAGTGTTTTAGTTCCACTAATTGCATTCCCAGCTATTCTAGCTAACTTTCTGATATATATAGCAGCGCTTAATCGCTAGCATTTCTCCTTTCTAGACCACTCAATCCATTTATGCAACTCCCAACGCTGCAGAATGTGCGCATTCGCTCTACCCGAGATGCTCTACAAGTATTTTACGCTGTCGCTATGAATCGTCTGCCATTGATCACCCGACGACTCGACGCTGAAGAACGTCGGGCGATTATTGCCGGCAATGTTTATGTGTGGTAGGTTGCGAACATCGCATTTCAACTATCCCACTAATGTTTTGATAAGGGAAGAACGTGGTGCTAACACGGAGCCCACGGGACTGGGCATGGAGAGATGGTAAGAGTTGCTGCTCGCTGAATATATCTACTAGACATACTACGAGTATCCTACAGGACAGACGGAATGGGCTGGGGACCCAGTAGTAAGTCTCCTGCGCCAAGCTTGCCTGTGCTATTCACAATTGAAACCTTTCAGGAGTCCGAGATGTGCGTATAATACGACCCACTCTCGCATGCCCGAATTCACCTATCCTTGTTAAGGAATTTTTATTCTATCATCAAAAAGAATCCGATACCGCCGAGGAATTGGTTAACCCTGTAACTCCATGGGCCCAGATGATGCGGTAAGTTGCTATTCGTGTGCAAAACTGGCCAATTTTGGCGTAGCATGGGCGGCGCAGCCGTGTTTTCTACTGCACAGCGTCGTAAAGTGGCTCACCATAACTGATTACTTTAAAATAGGAGGCGCGAACAACCAAGTCACTCTCCGGGTTCCACCCATCCGCAACAATCATCGGAACCTGAGCGGTTGATTAAACAAACATATAGTGTACTGGTATACTTGCCGGTCGATCGACCTCGAGGAATAATCCGCAAATGGCACCTTAGTGGGTCAACTCACTTCTTCACAAAGGATTAGTGGCTCATGTTATCGCAGCGGCCTATTTCAGCCAACAAAGGCTAGCAAGCCTCGAGACGATCGATTCCATTCATATGGTGGGCAATACCATGGTACCGGATGGCTGGTTTCGAAGCGCGCGAACTGCGCCAAGGATGCGGCGTGATAGTCGCAACTATGGCACGACTTCTCACTTGCCTGAGCGCAATCTTTACCCATCAACGTCATCGAATCCCGGAGAAATTCTGCAAGGGACCTCGGACTTTCCCCATAGTCGCGAGGTATTGCAACTACCACATCACATTAGTCCATCTTCATCCCCTAGGAGGTCCTCATCGTCGTCACCCAATGCCCAAACGACGTCGGTCGCGACGCGTATCAGCAATTCCCAACAATTGGTGCCGCTGGAATATCTTCAATCTGTATCCGCACCACAGAGGGATCCCATGGATGAACAACTTCTCCGGCGATTTTCGGGCTCATAACACGAGTTTCAGCCGTCTTGACTTGCAGCAACGCCCAGCATATCAAAGGATTATTGGTGAGGGGTGGAGAATGTCTTGACGACCTTCACGAAACCATCCGTTCAGGATACATTATTTCTCATTGTCCCTAGCTACTAGTAACCCTTGATTTCATTTCGGATATCTTTGTGATTGATCTTTATGTGATGGCAATTCTTCATTTCGCGACCGGATCCTTGACCCGATCTCATCAAGATCAAGCAGCTCTCAGAGCTCATGGTAAGGTTTTACCTCATGTTCTGCAATTAAGAAATAATGTAAATGCGTCCACGTAGGGGCGGCGAGGACAAATATCAACAACTTCCACAGCTTGATTTAGTCCCTCATACCCGTGATATTCGGCTGGTAAAATTAAGCTGTGTAGAGGCGAGGTTATATGGTATGTTATGGTGGTACCTTGAAGTGGGTAAGGGAAGGTTTCTAAATTCGCGGACTTTAAAATCCACGTTTTATAAAAGCCACTAAGATAATAATCGCACACCACAAATCTAGTAGTGCGAATGTCGCTGGAAACGTGATCCGATATGAAGATAAAAGAATTCCCAGCTGTGCTTTTCCATCATCCCTTCTTTGCCTGATTCCTTGCTGAAGTGTTGTAAGATTTACCTCATGCCAGAGGGCGGAAACCCGCGCGCTCACCGGCTTGTTCATGCGGCGCCAGGAAAAATAGATACGTACAGAACGTTTTCGTCTTTCCTTTTCCATTAGAGTAATATCGCTACTTATTTTCAGTTAATCCCATGGTTTATTTCAGGTTTCAATTGATACGAACGGCGTATCCTGGCGACAAGCTCAAATATACCACAAACCACATGTATTCATTTATTCCTCAAGGCCTCCTTTATGCGTCCTACCGAGGGTAACTGCTCCACAGCATTCATTATCAGCTTTCGCAGCCGCGGTGCAAAATTAATGAAATGAGGCAGTACAGCTCTGACAATAGTTTATTAGGTGACATGCCTCCTACGGCACGTTCAGAGTGAGCAGGAATGCTGGAATGGCTGCTTGGAGCATCAGAAGATACGGGCTGAAGGGCCGATTGGTCTCGTATGACGGCCCGTCGTGGCCTGAATGGATGTCCCATCTGTTTTGTCGCTGAACTTTCCCGTATGAATGATGAGGGGACGCAGATCCGATGTTAGCGCCTCTCATGCGCAGGGCGGCCCGAATTCAAAAATAAGAAGAATCACCGTACGCCATCACTCGTTTGCGGCGTGTCAAAGAAGCAGGACTTTATACGCTATTTGTGACTCCCCCGTCCGCCGTCTTATCGGGGTTTTCGCATTCACAACAGTTGAGTTTGACTGCTAACTACGGCTGAGCTGAAGATATATTTCCAGGCTCCAATGAACGGCTCACAGATCACCAATAGATCGACCGTTCCTTAACAAATTATGTATTTCTCGGATTGGAAGGAGCGGTAGTATTATCGTTCGTCCTCCTGGCGTAGCAATGCCTTGTGGCGGCCTGGTCTTATCCCCATTCAGTACTCGGTTTCTACGACCGCAAATGACCCTCCCGCTGTGGCGTCAAGTTTGTTCCTGAATTAATATTCGCAAAAGCCCGTGACAATAATCAGCTCATGGACCCAGTGTTTTTGCCTATGGTATAGTTAGCTGACATTTCCCGAGAGTCAAGATGCGGAGGTTCTGGCTATCATCGAATTATCCCGTTGCATGGGGGGTCTAGGCTCCTTGCGGGCCTGAGGGCACGAAAGCTTGTCCCGCCGATCAAATCGTTTGATCAAAAGTTGCCTTAGACGAGCAGCACAGATGTACCTTGATCACACAGACAACCGTGTAGTAGCAACAACTCAAGGGCAGCACTGAATGTATTGCCGATATCATTGATACAATTTAAGTGCACATGTGTCTGAAAACACCGAGGAGAGATTTGTTGGTGAAAAGCGAGCCAGAAGATCTTTATTGTGAAGCATTCTCCATGTGGCTGCCAATTCCATCTAACATTCCACCTAACATGAGAAAGAGCAGAACGCATTGTTGTTGTTTGTGCAAAGTCTTTACGTCAGCGCTCTCCAGCTGGCTCTCGCGCACATTCACCTGGATTAATCAATTTCGACGTTCTTCACATTCTGCAGTGATGTCGGAGCCGCGTATATTACGGTCTTCAGCGCAGGCAGAGGCTAAGCTCCGCGGAGCCAATAGGTCAACGAAAGTCGCGGGCAAGTTGAAGGTTTTGCCAGAACAACCTGACCATCTACCTGGTTTTTGCCCTGAAGGAGTTACTCTACGGACAGAACCTGTAAAAGAGCATTTTGATAACGTGGAGAATGCGGGTGACAGCGACGATGCCGATATAGACGAGGATGAGGGTGAACAAGAAGAGGAAATTGAGGTCATTTCTGTCGCTACCTGTGTTCCCATATTCCTTACTCCCGTGGAAACGTTAGGTGTACAATCAAATCTCACTTATACCCGAAGGAACTGCACGCAGAGATGCTATGAGGCTCACGAAAAAAAAGGCGAAGTCCCTACCAAGAGTGACGGCTTATGCGACTGCAGGGTACTTATTTTTCGCGGTGCGTGGACTCCCGGAATTCATCATGCACGTATAGGTCCTACCGTATGAATGAACTTATGAAATTTTTCAATGCTCGGAAATCTGCATATCATACAAACCCCAAGATGATTGACGAGGTGATATATACCCCTTATGTCTATGATCCTCCAAGCAATCAACAAGACCCGCGGCAACAAGACGGTTCCGCAACTGGCGACCTCCTCGGCGTTCCAGAGTTGTACATCAACAATGGTAGTGATGTGAGCACGGTGAGGAAAAAGAAGAAAAGCAAGTTTGATACAACTGCGACAGAAGCGGAAATTTTCCTGTTCCCTTATGGGACCGTAGTCATTTGGGGTATGACAGAGCCCCAAGAGAAGCGCTTCTTGACATCGATGTGAGTTTTTTGTGCCATGTGTCCAGATGGAATTTACAATTTCCAAGAAAACGTTTTGAAATCGAAAAACTTCGTGAGCTTTAGCGACGTTAATCTAGGCGTCCACGCTTATGGTCTGATCAGCACCCGAGGATGTCGAAATGGAAGATCTGAATTATTATTATGCAAATTATAGTCGGCGAGTATTTCAGACTTTGGCCCGTACTGATCGAATTGATATGCGGATCATGGCAGTATATTTAACGATGTCATAACGTTACGCAAGGGTTCAGGTTACATGTGCGTTGGGGGTAGATTTCGTCGTGGATGCCACATGTAATCTTATTTGTCAGGACGAAATTATCGCTTTCCCACGCATTGTCTCAATCGGTGAAGATTTCGCTGGTGATGACATTGCTTTATTGAAGTTTGAGATGTTACTAAGATTATGGCAGTTTGAGGAGCTGATATCGAATACGATAGAGGAGACTAAGGGAATACCTGAAATTATCAGCGAAACGGGAAAAATAGGAATGCCACGCAAAGGTCAGTTGTTTAAATTAATTAATTCGTAAACCTGACAACGTGGATGCTAGAGATTATGCAGAAGATAGGGCAATTGTTTCTTTTGCGCACAAACATCAACTCTGTTGGCTCTGTCCTCGATGCCCCAGTATGTACGATAGCCTCTCCATTGATCTCATAAACTTTACTTTTCCGATCAGGAAATATTCTGGGTACGTATTTTGCTATTCCATTATCACTGATGGCAGTCAATGCTTATGCTCGGTCAGAGTTATCCAGACCTACAGCCTCTCTATGATGCTGCACGTAGTTATCTCGAGATACCTCAAAGAATCAATCTCTTGAATACTCGCGTAGAGGTACCCATCTTGTTCTGGTGTTTGATTTGTTCCCCGTTCATAATTCATCACTAGGTTCTTCAAGACATGTTGCAACTTCTCAAAGAGTCTGTATCGAGTAAACATGCCGAACGTCTCGAACAAATTGTTATAGCTCTGATCGCAATTGAAATTGGCAAGTACGTTAGTCAATGTATCCCACGATTTCTAACCACCGTCCGTAGTACTTGGGATTGTCACCATTCTCGTTGACCTTATGGCATAATTCGCATCGTGTACCATATTTCATTATCTTTTACTTCTAGAAGTTCCTTTTAAGCTGCCGCCTCTCGGAGATGAAGCTGCATGAGGTCTTTGCCTTCTCATATTCGACATCTATAGATGCTGACGTAACATCGGGGTATGCGGAGAAACAAATTGGGGCTGTTCTTGTCATTTAGACTCTTTCCCACTGCGTGATGCACCTTTCTCTCGGTCCTTTGGTCGCGTGCTTGACGGAAGTTTGCTGGAAGAACCTTTCGTTTGTCTGAAGCAGAGAAATTCTATTCCTGTTGCCCGGCGGGTTTCTGCCAACGTCTTCTTGACACCGTCCAGGTGGCTCTGCAAGTTTTCGTCGCCGGGCCGGCGTGCGTACGCCTGGGAAATTGTTGTATACAAATCAGATAGGGTTTTTGCCGCGGATGGTGTCACGTAGCGTCCCAGAGTTTGGTGCATGAATTCAATCTCCAGAGTTGCCTAGTTGACCCATGCCGAGTCAGAAGGAACCCCAATTTTTCATTAATTACTCACCCGGAGCATGCCGCCCATTCCAAATCGTTTAACCTGACGAAAACAACGTAGCGCTTCCTCGGCAAGTTCCTCCGCCAGCGAGTTCAGTGTACGCTCGAGTAGGGATTCGGCAGCATTGCTAATTTGTGCGTGTACACCCACGAGATACATCAAGGTTTCATACATGTAGGGCCGTATTTCTGTACTTTCATAAGCCTTAATTACACATGGCAGCCACGGCATACCTGCTGGTTGCGGAGTTTCGTACCAGTCCATGCTGCTGTCCAGGATGCCACTCCGCAATAACGCCGCCGCAGTTTTTGCCTTAGGTTTAGTGTACCCCTCGAACAGTGTCTTGTCTAATTCGTGAATTACCGTTAATAACGTCTAATAAGTAAATGAATGAATATGATTCGCAATCATTATCAAACGGCGATAGGGTCGCACCTGTTTATCCTCAAGGACGGCAACACCCAAAGCACTCTCCAATTGGCTCAGCGTGCTGGGTATGATGGTCTTGGACAAATGTCCGAAATTTGAAATAACACAAAGCATCCGTATGTCCTGCAACGTGCATTGGGTTCTTATGAACTCATTTCGTAATAAGCCGACTTACGCCATTCTTCAAGTCCAGCTGCTCAAGAGAGTTAGCACCAATCAGAGCCGACGTGTCCACATCAAGTACTTTTCCGGTAGCAATGGGTGATTCGTCGGAGGCGAGGAGAACCAGCCCATCAAGGAAGGCATATATTGCATCCAAAAATGCCTTTGCTATCTTGTGCACGAATATTTGATTCAAGGGGTTTTGTCTGCTGGGTTTGGAAGTCCCTGAGGATAGATCGGCACCGACCGCGATCTTAAACGCTGCCGTTGTCATGTGTCGTTGATAAAGTTCAATCTGTGTAAGATAATGGGTTGAAGAGGGGTCGCTTATGCTTGCCCTCCATGCTTCCAGATAATAAAATATGAGGGCATCTAAAGACGTTATTCGGTTAACAAGTCTCATGGAGGATGTCACGAGGACGGACCTCGTAACCATGCATTAATTAAACTATCATCGAACCGCCATCTGATACTATCCATCAAACTGCGGAGGCTAGAGGAAATGTCATTGGAAATATCAAGTGCATTAACGTCGTTTACGCAATCCTGGAGCTCGCCTAGCATCTTTTGCAGGTAATATGCCGCAGAAAACGACGTCGAATTTGTAGGGATGTGCCGGGGAAGGCTATTACTAGAGGCACTCGCAGAAGCCATGACAGAGACATCTGAGAGGTTAAAGAACTCGGACACTAGGGAAATGTATAGTTTGACTATGTCAAAAGCCATTGTTCGGCACTGCATCGGACTACGGCGAGAGCCTGCCAATGTTTCTTGCTTCTGTCCGCTTCAAAGTAAGTAATAGGATGGGAGCGAGGTGATTCAAGATACCTTGCGATACTTGCCCTCAATAAAATTCCTTGAAATTTTCCAAAAATTCGGAAGAGTATTCATCATCGCTTCAGAAACGGCCTTGATTACATCCCATATCGCCTGCCATATTGGTTCTCCCACAGATTTAGCTGGATTGTATTATACGTTATTAAACAAAGGCGGTCAATGCCAAAGATGACATCACCAATCACAACGTCTGCGTTCTTTGCCTCTAAAGCGAGCATCGCAGCATGAAGTTCTTTGGCTCTTGACTGTCCATCGTTGGAAAGAATCGGTGCATCAGCTGCCACCTTATCCGCCGTAGCTGATTATGGAAATTTAAGCCTATTTGAACTGTTAAAAAGCGGTCCACACTGACATTCAATATGAGCCACCGCCGTCTTGTACGCTTTATTCATCTGATCTAGTATATGTTTGTGCTGACTATCAAAGTAAACCCATATGGGGTCCTCGTTTCCCTGCAAATCCATGAGTATCCTGTTGAAAGCGCATTAAAAAAAACCACCCAGGAATTATAACAATATGCGCGTACTCTATCGTTTTCTCCTGCTCCTCCACAGTCCGACTTGGATTTTGCAACTGAGAATGCAACGCATTTTTCATCTCAAACATGGCCTTCTCGACGTTTCCCCATACTTTCTCAAGAATCCGCTTTTGCTGCTGCTCTGCTGAAGCATTGCCCTGGCTCGATGGGCCAATAGGGAGAAGCTGACCAGGTCTCGATTCCATTAACAGTTTACCCTTCTTGTAGTCGCGTAATGCTTGCTCATAGCGGCCCTGGGGTTCAATAGGAGGGTGAGTAGGCCCGTAGTCGAAGAAGTACATACAGCATCTATTGATTCAACAATAAAAGACGGAAGGTTGAAGAAAAACTTTGATCGTTCAAAGACGCCTAAAGTAGTGCGAAGTTTTTGAGCCTTTGAGGCGTTCTCCAATACAGGGAGGAAAACCTGATCTGCCTTGACCGCTGCCTCTGTAACGCGTCATGGGTTACATTTCGGAATATGGATCACAACGATATCATACGTCTCAGCTTCTCGCGCAAGGGGTAGGACGCGTAGTCCATCTCGGGAGACAGCAATGCTTCCTTCATCTCCGCATGCAGTGCTACAGTCATGTCCAACGATCGCATCAGACATAAGAATGGGACAAGAACACGACATGCCATCCGTCGACGACTTGACCGCTACGAATCTATCAAAATTGTCTTCCACCAATATTCGGATGGCCTCTGAACGCGCTTCGATAGAAAATTGGAGGTGTGTTATTCCGGATGCGAGGTCTTGGTACGTTGCATTTGGATGTACGACAGATAGGAAGGTCTTGGAGTCGAACGACTTGGATGTTATTAGAATGGCGGCCTCTGGAAGTACAACAGCGTGTCAATTCGAAACTAGATGTAATTAAGCGCGTAGGCTCAACTAGTCTCCATGTCTAGTTCGCGAAAACTGGCAAAGTTGTCATGTTTGAGCGCTGGAATAAGCACATATACTAACGCACTTGATGTGGCTTCCTATTCCCAGTGGGTCAGCAACCTCCCCATCGCCACCAGCGCTTGCAGGACTCGCCAAGGAGCCTGCTATGGTGTCGTCAAAATCATGATCTACATCTTCCCACCGACTTGACGAAGAGAAATGTAAGATACTGAGGCCGGATAAGTTGCGCTTACTCGACGCTTACGGTGGTGCAAGGGATGAGATTTTGTATGCTTTAAGGAGGGTCGCTTCGTCGACATCAAAGTTGAGGTTTGGCATGGGCGGACGTGACTGTCATGTCACCCGTCGGCTCTCACCGCCGCCGCCAACGACGACCACGGCGACGGAGACATAACTGCAGATGGCTGCTCCCCTTTCTCACCCCCAGGCACGGCGCACCACGCTCGCTGCTGTGCTTGATAATGGCGGTGAAAGCCATACGCCATCGTCGACGTCCCCAACTGCACCACTTTCTCGTCCACTCCCGTCCACGTCGAGCTCGCCTTCACGGCCAATATCAATTCCAGTGCATAGCCTCACGGATAACGATGGTGTTCACAGTCGTTCTGTAGCACCTGTATCTGCGTCTGTGCCAACCCCAGCTTCTCGTGCGACGGCGCCGAGTACAAGCCAGAGACCACACTCCGTCTCTCATACACACTTGCATACGCATACATCAACACATAGGACAGGAACGTCATCCTCCCCTGTCTCTATACACTCGTCTTCATCTCCTATCCCTTTACCGCCTGTCTCTCCGTCTCATTCTCATTCTTGGTCCCGGTCTAGGTCAAGATCGCGGTCGAGGTCAAGACCAGGCTCGTTTCCCCCAGGGGGGCATGACAACGTCGTTAAACCTACTTCGATGTCGACATTTGAAGCTGTATCGGTAACTTTGGCTGAAACTGCATCCACGTCCATGTCTCCGGGGACGCTGACATCGACGTCTA
>QFEO01001969.1:0-10130 GCA_003316615.1 Amanita pseudoporphyria
CTTCTTTAGTTCCGACCGGTTAGTTGTTATCCTTCGTATGCCGTCAGTTCCGAAAGGGGGGATTTCTCGAAACCTAATGTGAAGTCAGTGCAAGGTCAACTGAGATCCGATCAACGCTCACCGTCGGTCCAACTCGTGTTTCAAATTTTCATCATGGCAGTCTAATAAGCGCAGCAGATGAATAAACACTGACTTCCACACGCTGAGCTCAACCTTGTGCATTAAATCTATGACAAGGATGTCAAATAAGTTGAAGTCGAGTGACGTTAGCTTATCCGAGAATGCATTCTGATGTAGTGAATGTTAACATTAAACTTAATAATAATAAAAAAGATACTAACTGCTGCCGGAACAAGAGAGTCCTGCCGTAGGAGATCCTCTACTGCCTTACTGTCTATCTTATAATCCTTTATATATATAATCTCGCGTGCAGCCTTGCTGCGATCATGTCGTTCTGAGTCATTGGTCCGCGCAAGAGATGTGCGCTGCGCCATGTCCCTACGCATCCCCATGTTTGGTACGCGGTCCAACGGAATGAGACAACGGGGGCAAGGGCAGTGACCGAGGTTTCGGATGCCAGCTAAAAGTATTCTATAACAGGTGCGTGAGTTTATGGCAGTATCCAAGGGACGCAATAATACTTCTCTGGATAGTCTGCAGAATAGGTGAATATACGAGGATAAAATCGATGCCAGACGTCATCACAGCACTTGATTGCCATTCCATGCTTGTACACTTTCAGGAATTCATCGTCAAGGATGATTGCCCATTGAGCGTGGTATAGTTCTCACTGGCAATGCGCCAGGAAGGTGGAGCTGAGTCCCTTCTGACTGGTGTTCTCCGCTGCGAAGGCTTTGAAGGCATCAGGAAGCTGCCAATGCTCAGGATTTATGTAACACGCTGCTAGGAAATGAATCACGAACCGTCTCCAAATATGCAACATGTTCGAATGCCTGACAAGAAGGTTTTGACCTACGATCCTTTGATTCATTTCCGATCACAAGATAAATAGGCCATAACTTAGCCGTGCTAAAATTCGTCAGAAGAGTGCTGTCGGAGGCGAACATAAGACCCAGCACAACCCATGCGCGGTCACATCCCAGTTCTCTGGGAGAATTCTGAAGCGCGTGGTGGGCTTCCAAGAATGCTTCCGATGTGTACAGTTCGTTGTAAACTCGGACTGGTTCACTAGTATCATTTGGCTGCCAGAAAAGTTCATAAGGTTCAAAATGAAGGTACGGGTGAGTGAAGGATCGAGTGATTTTCTCTCTGATCACAGACGTCAACTTGTGGTGGTGAAGGAATCCCGCACTGAAGTCTTTCTGTCCCGGGTGCAACGTTCGTTTATGAAAAGGAATGGTGATCTTTACTGGCGTTTTGATCCAGTCTCCGTCATTCTGTTCATCCACCCAGCTTTCCTCGATATTCGGATGCTCGGGATGGTCTCCACTAAGCTGGGCATCAATAAGTCGCCAATTCTTGCCTGCAACATCTTCTGGTCGAAAGCTGGGATGTCCAACTATCCCAAGAAGTTTCTGAAAGCTTGACAGGGATTTCTTTTCACCACCATTCCAGTACCATTCTCCCAGTAAAAATGACGATCGGTTTGGGTATGGGTGGTACTTGTTTACAGAAAAGGTGGAATGGGCACTCGAAGATGCGGCTAGAAGATCGTTGGAAGATATATTTAGGACAGGATCATGTATAGGGAAGTGAGATGCACGATATTGCCGGAAGAGCCCAAAACTATTGTGCGCAGATTTGAGAAAATTTCTGGCTTGAAAAGGATACTCTAAGGGTTGCTGTGGCAGGGACTGGCGCGTATCCCGCTCTATTTGCATACATTCAGACGAAACCTGTGAAGAGTGTGAAGGAAGAGCAACTGGAGGTTCAGGTAACATATCTCGATAGCGCTTTGGCAATCGACGATGCTCTTGGCAACTCCTTCGCACCACCAGTGGTTGATCCAATTCTTCATCGTCCATGATTGATGGAGTCTCAACAATGTGACTCCTCTGCACCGCCAATGGTTGATCCAATTCTTCATCGTCCATGACTGATGGAGTCTTGACATCGCGACTCCCCCGCGCCGCCAATGGTTGATCCAATTCTTCGTCATCCATGACTGATGGAGTCTCGACATCGCGACTCCCCCGCGCCGCCAATGGTTGATCCAATTCTTCGTCGTCCATGATTGATTGAGTTTCGACATCCTAAGTAATTCTTCATAAGCTACAGCGTAGGAGACGAATGAAATCTAACCTGAATTGGTAGATAAGAATCATCATTCGATAGGAATTTGGCAGGCGACATGACACTCCGGTTCGACGAGCGATCCATGGCTTGACTCCCGTCAGTCTTTTGATGCTTCCTTATCTGCCAAACCTCTTTAGCCTTCGCAAGAGCATGTGATAGTCGTTTCTTTGTCTTCAGACAACTGTGCTTATGACAAGAGTATGCCTGTGGAACGGAGAAAATCCGCCCACAGACGCAGGCCTGGGACCAAGCTGACTCTGGCAAGTTCATCGTGTGTACCGCCTGCACACCTAACAAAGATGAGAATTTGAATTCTAGGCTGGCCTCGCGTCTTGAAATGCAAGGGTAGAGATGTAGTAAGGACCTGGGAAACTTAGTAGGGAGTCATCGAATCTGCCGATGAGTCATTTGCGGCATAGCAGCATTTCGTTCGAGGGTTATCACTGTGAACCCCTAATTCCCATCCATAATACCCTCGAATCATTTAAACTCTCAATCGTTCGTGCCACTCGCCCGAACATATTCAAGGGGAGATAGAATTAATAGGACGTCAGTGGATGGAGTGTGGGCAGCAGCGAGAACTTACATTCTTAGAAATCAAGGTGATATTTGCAAAGGCAAAATGACCCGTGGCCACAGCCGAACAAAAGCCCAAGGTGCCGATGGATGAATAACCAGCTTGATAGACCAGCATCCTCATAATTACCGTCCGTGATCGGATGGCATAAATTAATATGTCTATGCTAATACAAAGTCATGGACAAGAAGTTGCTAAGGGTCTGGTAACATTGTTGGGATGATGGCGGCTTGGCCAAAGTAACAGAAATACGTCTGTGTATAAAATCGGGCAAGTGCATACTCATAGTGCAAAATATCAACCTTGGAAGCCTCTGCAGTCAGAGTATTCAGCCGTGCTATATGATGTTGAGGGTAGTCAACCCATTCAAACATCACCCGACACAACGCAGTGAGGTACGGTAAGCACTCCTGCACGTTAGGTGATGCCAAACCTCGACGGGCATTCCGAACAGAGACTGAGGCGAGATGACGCGGTTGGTCAGGATGGAAGTAAAAACACTGCAATGCGAGTTCCTCCCGTACCAGAGAGTCTAGCTCTTGGCGTCGGCCATCAAACATGCGTCGATCAAGAGCACGGCGATCCAGCATAAGGAGCTCAAACTGGAACGATAACTCCGAAATGCCCCACATATTCTCCTGTGCTTTGCACACTGTGAACTCTCTACTGGCAACCTTGTGGAGATTAGATAGGTCAATGCCTAGTTTAACTGCTTCCGGCAACAATAATAGCATGAGAGTGCGTCGGGAAGCCCCAGCCTTGGATTCATAATTGAGCGTACGCCCACCAAGCAATGTACGCCATTCTTGGTTTGAAAGCAGTCGCACCTTGGAGGCATTGGATGCCAGACGATAGATGCATATATCGCGTATGGTAGTCCACATAGTAAGATACCGGTTGCGTCGACTGTCATTGTCACCAGAACAGAATAAGCCAGGTTCGGGGAATGCATACTTTCCATCATTATCCGTCAGCCTTGTCTGTGAGAAAAGCATTCCAGCACTACGATTTACAGCCCCAAGAGCCTTTTGCCATGATTCTAGAGAAGGCGGCATGTAAGGGCTGTTAATCGGATCGAACTTATCCCGGGCCAGAGATCCTGATGATGTTGATTGCTCATAACACCGAGGATCTACCGACATCTAAGACTATGCATGATGTGTTGAAATGAGTAGCTTACATGGTTGGGACTTTGTACTGGCACCCTGACGACTCCGCAATGGCCCAACAGTGGTGCTTGGCTGAACAAATTCCGCAGGTCTGATTCCCTTGTAGTTCCCGTCACTGAAGGGGTCAGTATAGCAAAGTGATTTCAGCCCATGCTCGGAAATTGCGCGAAATCTGTTGTAATTTGAATCGCCTACATAAATCCGTGGGAAGGGCTTGGAGTGATCACCTAATTCCAACACATGCTCTGGTCGAACAATGGTGGTGATGGATAGGATATTCTCCCTTGAAAAGGTGGCGATGGGACGTATAAACCAATATGGAATGCCAGCAGAAAATAACCTCTCCGCAACATGACCATTGTGAATGAAGCAACCAATCACATTGGCAGTATCCTTTGAAGGAGGGACACGGCCGTCCATACGGGGTTCATAGATCTCTACGTAGTCCATTAGGGCCCGCAGCTCCATCCACTGACGCTGAACTTGACAACATTCAAATAGAACTTCTTTCTGCGTCATTGCGACTGCTCCCAAGCGACTCAGAGTCCGGTTCAAGTTAACAGAAAGTGTGTGTATTGTAGGATGATGATTGCTTGAATCGATTTTTGTTTGGTATTCGTCCGCCCGCTGCTTCAGTTGTTGGCAATGCTGTTCCATCCATCGCAATTGACGATGCGGCAGAAACCCAATTCCCATCTCACATCCATGCTGCAATACTGGTTCAAAGTCTCGGTAAGCAGGATTCCACCACATAACCGAATCCTCTGTTACTTGTCCCTTGTATTTGGGAATGCAGGAGAGGTACGGCACTGAATAAGAAAATGGTTGAGGCCATTGAGTGTGGTCATCTGGGCCATAACGGCCATCAATCCTTGCGTACACATTACAAGGGCCAGGTGGTGCGAATACATCATTTTGGTTTGGTGTGGCGATATAGAAGTCCGGATGCTGGGGATGGAAAGCGGCAACACGTCCATCAAATGGCCCAAGAGGAACTGAACTCATTGAGAAATAATCGCCACCCATAGCATATTTTAACTTACCATCAGCTCTTTGATTCCCAAGCAAATTTGCCGCTTCCATGGGTAGCAGGGGGGCAGATGGCATGCCTTCAACAACTCATTGGTGAGAATAATATACTAAATAAAAGGCTGAAAAACGCACTTAAAAGATAAGTTATTATGAAAGTGCCGATGGGTTGGAGGATACAAAACCGCTACAAAGCTAGAAAGCGAAAGGTTTGGCACGAAACGGAACTAAAGAAAGGCAAAGTGAAAACTTGACGCCTAGGGATTTGCAGTACCAACTCCGAGTCCCCCACGATGCGCGCGTTCGGTTTAGAAAGGGCGACACGAGAGTCTAACCCTTGGGAGTGACACAAGTCTAACTCCTAATCGTTTCTGTGCAGTGGTTTTGAAGCTTGAAGACAGCAGGGCGAAGAAAGATTTCCTCCTGGTATGCCAGTTCAATTGGAAGCCGCCGGACCGTATAACGCTAGCCTGGGAAACCTGAGCATCAGTAGCGGGTAACTTAGTGGAGCATGAATAAATACGTACATACCAGAGGCAGAACAATGATGATCTATCTTCTAGAGACTTTGTTTGTAGCCTACCTTAGTTGACCCAGGCGTGGGACGTGCACGCGTGACTGGTGACTTCCCCCGAAAATCACACACGTAGTAGCGGGACCTAAAGTTTCAGGTTCCGCGATAATGCATAGGATTATCTAAGGATAAGTTGTAAGGCTTGAAAGGATTCCGGCCTTTCCCGTATGACGCATTTAGATAAGATTGTTTTCCATGTGATTGTTGTATTCTTTCCTCGACGCAACGCATAGACCCACATATACTCGCCTTATTGAACTCGTTCTCATGGTCCAATTCGCTCGCTCGCTCCTCTCCCTCTTACAGGCTTGGGCAGAGGTCGGTGCCGCACGCGCTTCTCTCAGCCAGCTCTGGCCTCGTCCCGGCTTCTGAGCCTGTGGGTTCCGGTCGTCTCGCTTGGTCCATTCCAAATCGAGTGCCCCCTTATCCGCTCGAAAAGTATCCTTTGTTCCCACCTGGGAATTGCCATTTTGGGCACTTCTGGATTTGGCATGTCACGTGACCCAGCCTCGCAGCCCCCCGGCTCACTCCCCCAAACCAAGGATCTAGTATTAAACATAGAACTTTGGAAGGGTATAACCACATGCTACTGAACGGTAAACGGTTTGGAATTATCCAAACATCCACGTATATCCAAGAAAGCCTGGCGATCAACTTATCCAAAAACCGAGAGCAGAGCACGTGATTTGGAAAGAACGGTCAACAAAACCCAAGGCTTGCAGCGACGCAGTGGTTGCATAATATATAGAGCTTCTGTGGTAGATACACACAGGCAACAGTAGTTATCCTTGATGGCCTTATAATCTACTACGACAATCCCATGGAACGCTTTGGGTGGCGCGCTATCAAGGAAAGCGAGCATTACAGGTTGTTGAGGTGGAGTCAATCTGTTCTGTCATCGGAATGATGCTGTTTATGTTGTCAAGGGAGGAAGAGACAGATATTACAATGAAGAAGCTCTTTTTGGAGTTTTTAGGGATGGTTAATGATGAATAGATTATAAGCTAATGCGTACACTTATTCTACATTAGATACTACTTATTCTACACTAGATACTACTTATTCTACACTAGATACTACCATATAAATTGATACGAGCAACGCAGGAAAGCAGCACATATGTTTTTTGAAGTAAATCTATGAATACTAGTATTCGTCCGTTCGGAATTTTTAGTCGACGTCCATGTTCTGTTCACAATCGCCTTCGCCGTCTACTATTTCGATACCAACGTCCACATCCATCGGAACGGCTTCACCGTGTGCAAAATATTCGGCGGGGGGTTCATTTCTAATCATTGTTAGACTGAAGAAGCCTTGAGGGAAAAGAAATACATACCGTTCAGCATCGAAGACCATAGGCACGACGTCGGCAATATTGAAATTCTTGACCGGGGGCCGAATACCTGCAAGATGCAGAACAGGATGGTCGACGTCCATGGCCACGTCGCTGGACAATATTAGAAATATCAGTGAAGAACGGCTTACTCACCGTTCACCGTAGCCAACGACCATTCCGTCCAATACCTCCACTGGGTGATCGACGTCCATGGGTATACCACTGGACCATATTAGAAGACGCGACAGAATAATGGTTTACTCACTGTTCGCCGCGGTTATCCTCCATTCCATTTAAGTGCTCAATATGGCGGTCGACGTGCATTACGTTCTCGCTGGACCTTATCAGATAATGTCAGTGAAGAACGATTCACTCACTGTTTGTTATCGTTCGCTTGCATTGTACTTAGTGTGACTCTTGAATAGCTGATTATATGAGGACCGTTACAATCTGAGAACGTACCAAAATGGCTGTGTGGAAATAGGTTGCGTTGCGCGAGAAAGTAGTGTGGTGGTTAGTGGATGAGGGTGATTGAACAAATAAGGGTGCGCAAACTGAAATTAAGGTTGATGGTGCAAAAAATAATGCACAACTTGGGAACACACCGAAATGGTTGTGATGGAATTGGATGAGCGAGAAAGTAGGTTGAGGGGGTAGAGGATGATGGAACAAATAAAGGCGCGTAAGCTGAAATCCGAGTTGATGGTACAAATAAGAGTGCAGAATGGACGGCGAAAACACAAAGTTCAAGCGCACAGTGACCTGAAAAGACAGAAACGGACGAGACCGTAAACGTTTGAACGTTTGAACGCTTACTTTATTTCTAGTATCTATTACATGTCCTAACTTTGTGTCAGTTAGTTCAACTGTAGAATGAATCATGCAGCTTACTAGCACCTATTCACAATATCAGAGCCCTTCGTTTTGCCAGGCGTAACGCGCACGTGGTTTAGTAGATTGACGCGAAGCAGAAGCCTGAATTTGAAATTTGAAATATTGATCGGAACCAACAAATCTCATTTAAATGCTAAAAATAGTAGAGTGTGATCATTACGTCACACGCTGTCCTGACCTACTCGCAAAAGCAATACAATGACAGGAACTCTTTTAGATATACTACAGGTCCCTCTATGCATCCTAATACTTGAGGGAATCGAATTGGTGCAGGTAAGTATACATACGCTGTTGACATCTTGAGAGGCAATGATGCCCAGAGATAGCGATGGCATGCGATGATAGCAAACAGTAGGAGTGGCAGCGTGCGGAGTTCTAAAGTGACATGACAAATCGGTGATTCGGCAGCCTGCCGACTGCATGTAGATAGCATCTGAGTCTGGCCTGATAGAATATGCAAGTTTTGTGGCAACTAGAGCCATGGTCTTAGAATCCGGGACGGGTCATTAAACATTTTGCAAAACTGTGTGACTGATAGCATTAGTACGTTACAAAACCTTGCTTCTTGACGCTCGGCGAGCGGAGAGCGCCTCAACAACTCAGATGATGGGTCAGAAGCGAACAAGCCACCCAAGGCAGATAAGCAGCCTGAAGGAGGTGGATCCAAACACCAGTTAAGATCAGTGTCCCTTTCCTCAGCAGTAACAAGAAGTCGTACGTCCAAGAGGCTTCGAAACGATTCATGCCAGTGGCCGCCGACTCTAGGTCGGTCCTATTTTAATATATAGGTTCAGATGCGATAGTTTCACGTGATATTAGTCACATACTCATTAAAACTCAAATCTTGAGTCCACGTGCATCCCCAGGTCGACGCCATCCGCCATCGAACTCGAGATGACTCGGCTTTAAGCTTGCAGCATCTTCAGACTCTCTTACCATTCTCATCCTCGTTATTACTTCCATTGCTGCCGGTTATTACCTGAAGACATGTCAAGTAATGCCCAGCCTGAACTGCTCCCCGACTTCTCTTGTCTCCTCTTGTTGATACGTGGCGTCACCATATTGAAAAACTACAAATATCAGGCGACGAAGTCCAGAGTAAAGCAGGTTTTTTGTGATGCATCACTTGAAGATTATGCAGAAAACACAGCGAATGGTCCAGACGACAGTTCAAGTTTCAAGCCTCACAGTGGCCTCAGCCTGCCATTTGCTGCCTCCTCACTTTTCGTGCAGAATGATGAGGTAGTTGCTGTCTGCCAGACGGACGGGAGCCCCATCGAGGACCCTCTGATATGTTGTGAGAAGTCGAGCCCCAATGTATGTGAAAGCCGTGGGGAACTGGATGTCCCGGATTCACCAGCCGACACTGAGCCGCCGGAGTCGGATGATTCGGCAGGCGAACCGACCACCCCCGATTCATCGCCCCAGGATCCATCATTCGTATCGCACTCGTTGGAGTTAGATGAAACAACAATTGGGGAGAATGACCTATATCTTGGGCACTCCATCCAATATAGCAAATTGGGGGGGGATATACATAACATTACCGCCACTGCTAATGCCAACGAAAACCAGTCAACGTCCAATGCCTTCCGGTCTGACGCTCAGAACAAACACAATTTTCGATTATTACCGGAGGGAAAGGGTATTTGGGACAGGATGAAACGTGACAAGACTGCTTGTCTACAATTGTGAGTAAAATTTCCACCCCATTGCGCCATACTCACCTGCTTGAAGGCAGCTTAAGGGACGGTGTTTGAGTTTAGAAGAACACATCGCGACAGTGTCTGATTATCTCAGAAACCTCTCCGAATTTCCAAAGGACTTGACTCGATTTTCGAGGCGATTTTCTTACTACCTCATTTGCAACTGTTGGCCAAAGTTGCACCGGCGGATCGTGTCCTGGCAAGGGCTCGGGTTCTTGCACAAGCTGTACCATTTCCCGGTATTAACTGCAATCTCAGAATACGAATGGGCAAGCGCTGGCTTAGCATGTGATAAATTTGATACATCATTATCCAAACTGCTCTGCGCGTATGAGGTGCTCATCACCGGGCCGGGGGGACTTGCTACGGTCTTTCCCCCTGATAGGCAGCCATCTTTTTCAAATTTGCTGAAAGCAGCTAGCGATGATGCCACCGGTCGCACGCCTCTCTATACCAAAGAAACTGCCGAAGAATTTCATCAGTTCCTTGTGGGAACATTTATCATGTATACACAACATGAGGTCTTTACACTCCCCCACGCGTTCCACGTGGATTCCACATGGAATCCTGGCACTCCACATGGAATCCA
>QFEO01001980.1:0-11195 GCA_003316615.1 Amanita pseudoporphyria
CAGTTTGCTGATGAGTCGAATACTACAGATTGTACAAGTAAACCCACAACTAGATCCCAGTGGTCATCGGTATATCACTGATCCTACTCTTTCACTTCGCCTTGTTCACCAAGTCCGTGATGATGGAGACTGCGCGTTTAAACTTGGCTTTGTGCTCCCCATCGGCCTTAACATCGCTCTGACCACCACCGCAACCTTGAGGCCCACCATTATACCATTCTAAATCATCACTGAACCAAGCAATGCTAGTATCCATGCCATAAATGTCTTCGCTTCCAGGTGGTGACTCTATCGGGAGAGACTTAAGGATGGTATAGAGGTCATCGATGGTTAACTCCTCATCAGAGCCGGGCGCAAGAGGCAGCTCTTTTGGAAGAGCGCTTTGCAAGTCCGGTGTGCCGTCATTACGGACAGATGAGGTGATCTGAAGAGCGCGACGCTTTCCGGACGATGCTGCAGTGAGGTCTGTCTCAGGAAGCGTAATCGTATGGATCGCGCTTGGGGTGGGGGGCGCAAAGCCACCAGTTATGCCTGCAAGTGGTTAGTTGATATACAGTAAAGGCTAGAGCGACTCGCCATGCTGAAGACGAAGCGAGAAACCAGAGGGAGGCATGATACAGAGATGTGATGTCACGTTATTCTATTTAACACACTACACAGTCCTCTTTGAAGCTCAGGTTGTACATTGTTTTATCAACTACCTTTTCTATTTTCTTCCAGTCTGAACGCCGTTGGATGAACTCATATATGTCCTATGCGCCCTTCAGTCTTCAGTGCCATGTAACGCCATCTGTCACTTACCTCAGGTCTATAGGCTCCGCCATAGCGCTGTACATCTCTTACAATCTGTGCGAGGTCTTTCGCATCCTCCACCACATATACGTGTCCAAGCATCTTGAGGTGTGAAAAGTCGGAAGAAATGGATGACACCTGTTTGGCTGTATAAGCTCTAACTATTATCGTGCAGAACCTCGGTCGCACCCTTAGCGATGAGATGAAAGCGTGGTATGCATTCAGGTCTGCAATGACTTGGAATCCCCCATTGAGTGAGATGATCTGACGTTTGATGTGCTTCTGCAAAATGCTTTAAAAAGAGGTATGTCAATGTTGACGTGCTTGGGCCCTGGAAAGTGCTTACGAAATAAGTCGTAATCCCACTTCTTGGTGAAATACTTCAAGTACTTCTTTGCTTGTACTACCTTTTAGCAGTCTGCAGTGCATGTCTAAACACTTGATCGCTTCAGTACATCCCTTCGTTGGCCCTAGTTCTAGAGGTGTATCCTCAGGAGGGTAATATTCCCGAGGCATCGTTCTTGTCAATATGATATGTTCCACCTGACCGAAGAAAAATATAGGTAGATGGCTTAGGTGGGTACGACCAAGGAGCATACCTGATTCATCAATAGCTCCGTTCCCGCATTCAAACCTGTTGCCACTGCATCATCTAAGGCGTTTTCAAATTTCTTCTTCTCTCTGACTACCACGTTCAAAAAGTCTGTCTTGTCAATGTGCGGAGCCTGCAGTGTCACAACAGTTAGCATAACATTGAAAAACTTTTTCAACACATACCAATTCCTTGTCGAAATAGACTTGCACCATCGATTGTATAGTATCTCCGACATGTACAAGCTCAAGGAATTGTAACAATGGTGCTACACTCGTGGCTTCTTCATGTTCCGCTGGTTTATAAGCTCTCATACGTTCCGTTGCTCTGCGAGCTTCCGTCAACAAATAGACACTCGAATCAACAGTGCTACGCTCACCGTGCAAAGCCGACAGTAATATGTCTCTCTCCCAGTGCCTGTAGCATAAGAACAAAAATCTCTTCAATGGTATCCCGAACTCGATGACCATAATGTCCTGGGTAACCCGAAAAAATTTCAACCCTCTTCAACGCTTCTCGATCCGCTTGAACCAATTCGATAGCAACATCCAGCGAAACCATTAGATCGAGGTTAGAAATATGCGTTGAACTCCTCTGAATATTGCCAACAGATTCCGGTTTATCGTTCGAAGATACTGAACATCCGCGCATTCAACATATAAGACACCTGGCACTTAAAAAACTAACCATTTTCATCATCTTGAGCCTCATCTTCGTCACCAATGCTAAACACGGTTTCGCCTTCTACAAAGGTTTCCTTGTTGGATCCGACAATAACAACATTGCCACCTCCTTTTGTTGAATTTGATGCCCCACTACCGGACGAAATCCAGCTTGATGAGTATCTGCTACCAGTCCCAGTAACTCCACCCCGGAGTGCTCCTCCAATTACGCCTCCAACTGCACCAACTGTACGAGGAACGATTGTAACAGGAAGTAGAAGGATGTTCGTGAACGAGGCAAGCACATTCCGTTTTACAGCTGCAGGATTTGATGTACCGAGAAAACGTGTAGGTTCTGAGCCCACATGGCTGACATTTAGTGATACGCCATCAACACCAGTCTTAAGTTCTTTCATCAGCAATCAATTGAAGACAAACGCGTAATTCTACCTGGCGTTCCCATGTACTGCAAATCTTTTCGAATGCTCCTTTGACACTTTCTACTTCTTCGTCAAGATATTCATCCATGTTGACTTCGAACATCCGGTAGCTAAAGAGAGGTCGTCATTGAGATCGAATGCAATTCCAACGGTACACACATGACATCCTCCGCCGCAGTTAGCTTTGTCCCGGTATCCGAACGCTGACCAGCAGCTTGCATTATGGCATCGACTGTTCGCCATGCCTCACGAAAGGATGCGGCAACAGCCGTAAGAAAAACATGGCTACCTAATTCACGAGAGCGCACTAATAGTGTGGTAACATATTCTCCGATCTTAAGAGGGAAAGAGTCGGAAGATAACAAATATGAATCATACTAAAAGCTTACCACCTCATTTGCGAGTCGATCCGCAAAATAGATGAGAACCTGAGCTGCAGGGGGGAAAACACGAACAGCGCACGACCCATGATCATTGATAGACCCCAATATGGCGGATATGAATTCGTCCATTGCATCAAAGTCTAGTTGGTTGTCTTTTCTAAATTGAGTCTATTTTCAGCAAATGATAAAAGCGATGTATGATCAACACTTGCGTAAGGTTGTCCAAAGCATTCCATCGACCATGTTCGTAAAAGATTTCCCTCTTCTCTGTCCACACCTTTCCCATTTCCCAGCTATTTATTACGCCAGACGTCCGCGAATCTTCAAGAGAAAGAGAACTCTCCCAAATATCCCAGCTACTTTCCGCAGCTTCACGCATGGCATTTTCGTCTCCTTTGCCATCGGCCACATCGAACGTGGCAAGTAGATTGGCGTCGAACCTGTCCATGGCTGACCTCAAGACAGAACGAAGTTCGTCGGAACGTCGAACAGGCTGGACACATGGGCCCAGATATAATGAGAGAAGTCTCAGAGTGCGAGCTTGCTGTCTGAGGGACTTGCATGGCGAAGGGAGTAAATCGGACAAAGTAGAAAGAACGAGGTGATGTGGAGACGCGAGAGCAGGGAGCAACTTGCGAAGCAACTTGTGTGCACGCTGGAACCTTGTTTTGTAAATATCTTTGACAGAAGGTATTGGAGGGAACGTGAAGGACAGTGATGTTGGCGGCGAGAACTCCCCAAGGCTCCCGCCAGATGCAAAGTCTCCGAACTCTTCGTCTGGAGGCTGCTCCCGCTTTTGTCGCTTTTCCTCGAGATCATCCAACGCGGATTCTAGAGAGAGCTCCTCCACAGAAAGGGCTTTCCATCGAACCTCCCAGACTTTTCCGCTCCGAGAAAGAGCTGAAGTTGCACGAGAGCAGCGGGCATAAGCAGGGATGTCAGGGAGAGGAAGATGGTACAGAATGAGTAAATGTAAGTCCGAGGGTAGACGGCCAATAAGAGCATTTTGCTTCGACTGTTCGGTAGCCAGAGGACGAGGCAGGAAACGAGACGACGAGGAGGCGTAGAGTTTGACAGGCTCAAGAGTAACGAACTTGTCCATTGACAAATCAAAGCACACCTCAGTCAATACAGCTTAGTTTATCATACATCCAGGCTCTACCCCTCCGCTCAGAAACCAGTATAGCAGTATTATGGGGAACACAACTACAATTCGACTAGGACTCCCCATGAGAAAGCAAACAATGTAAAAACGAGCAAGAAAAGCAACCCAGTCAATCACTGCAGCTTTGTTATGCCATGCTGGCATCAGCACGAAACGCGAATCTTACCATAAAATACACGATCTTCTCCTAATTTGAATTTAGTGTTTTCATACTGAGTCCTGCATCTCTCCAGAGTCTGTTTTCCTTCTTGCACTGGGTTATAGTGGAATTTGTCTCGGGAACAGACAGTGTGAGCATCTATTGGATGGTCATTACGCCATTTTCCATCGCAAGGGGTTGGGTTTACAGTAAAGCGGAGCAGGGATTAATACAGAACGCGTAGAGCATGCATACAAGTGGCAAAGGGCGAATGACAGCGACTGGAGTGTGTCTGGACTTGCAAAACATCAGTTTAAGCTTTAAGTTCGCATAAGCAAAATGTTAACATGCTGTTATCTTAAATGATTAGTTAGTATGATCATGCAGGCAAGCAAAAATCAATAAACCAACATCATGAACGACCCATAACAAACAGAGGGGCATGTCAGATAGCCTATATACATTCCAAAAAATCTCACTGAGTAATGCGATGGTCGATTCGTTCCCGACGAACCTCCGTAGCTCTGTAGGTAGAAGTCGAACACGATTAGATGAGCTATGTTCCTATCTGCCATGGTCCCCGCAGGACAATTCCCAGATCTATCTGCGTCACCATCGTTCTGTGGCTTAAATCTATGACGAATAGTCAAACATTGGTATACTAAACGTGATCAATTTTGGTATTACTCACCGCATATGGTGTCACCTTCTGACAATAATGAAGGTGATCTTTGGATTAAGACCAAAGCTTCTGCATGCAGCTGAACGGATGTTATGAAGGACAAGGAATTCCATTTTTTAAGGAACAACGTTACCCTGTATCTTGGGCAGCTCTAGGATGTGAGCATATATTTACAGAGACTCACCATCTTCAAGTACATGCTGAAAATTTCCCTCAGACACCCCGCCTTGTACGTTACAGTTTGGAGAAATTCGAAAGCACATTCGTTAAAAATCACCTTGATAAAATATCAGCCACTTCAAAGGCGGGAGAACCACTCCTCAGGCATCGGGGGGAGTAAACCTCAACATTTTGCGTAGGACGACTAGTGGCACTTGTCGTCGCACAATCTGGCCCGGTGTTACAGTACAAATTTCCAAAGGATACGTGGCTCCTCTCCCGACCTCCAGGGCTTCTGTGAAACTGTCATAACATGGATTTTTCGAAGGCATATCCCGCTTAATCCTTGAATGACCCGTAACACTTGCGGTCCCGACGTAGATGTTTTAGTCCGGACTTCAACACCTTTCAGAAATGCCCACGACGTAAGTCTCTCAAGGCTCTCATCTGGTATGTCCAGTATTTCAAGGCAGAGGTCGATAAGATTGCCTTCTCCGTATACTACTTCCATTCAGATGTTATCAACATTCGCCCGATTGGTGGTCTCAGGGACTGGAAATAGCCCCGCCATAGTTCCATTCTATTACCAACACCCTAGTTGCTTTGGGGTGTAAAGAAGAAGCGGTTGTTAAAAGGAAAGGCTCCGTACGGATAATGATATTAAGTGCTTTATGAATGAAGTACGAGCACGGAAGCTAAGGCGACGATACTGCGACGCACCACGATGGATGCAAGGACATTCTCGTCAATAGGTTGTTGTTAGCTGACAAAAAGCTGCAATACCCTGATCAAGTGCATATATGTTAGCATCTATTTTACGGAAAAATGCTTTGGATTATGTGATCTCGATTTCTTTAACTTTTGATTGTTAATATCCTAGGTGGATAGTCACCGGTCACCGTTTCCACCGTCACCTACTGGTGACGGAATAGTAAATTAGCTCGTTATATGTTTGCAAGTAGAAGACATGAAAATATAACCCCCTACGAGTCCTTAACGCCTAATGGTAAGTGACGAGGTACAGACATATTATTTTTCCCATCAAATGCGGCCTTTAGTATGGAGACATTCATATGCAGGTCTTGCAGGCGATCGATCAATTTCATATTGAGCTTGGGCAGCGAGGTATGCCGCGCAATGGCTGAAGCAGCGCTGAAGTGATGGGTAGGGTAGTAGTATTCAAATGCTCCTTAGCGTCATGCACCGACTGCAAGTTATGGTTTAGTATTGTGAGATCGTGTGGATACCAAATCCTACCTGCATCGCAGCTGTAGATGGGCACTCCTCTGTTCATGACAAGGTAGGCATTTACGACGATTTTGATAACGCGCCCGGCACTTCCGTCAAATTGTTCCATGTTCTTTTGAATAGTTTTATTGTAATATATACCGATCGTGTCTAACGTCCCGCCGACTTGCCTGGCGCAACAAAATGCAGCAGGAGCGGCCGGACTCTGAGGTTGGACAGTGCTGCCTGCACCACCACGAGACGAACCTCTTCCACGGCCACCACTACGACCCCTGTACCATCTTCTACCTGGGCCACGGCTGGTAGGTTGGCCGCGAGGAGGAGCAACCCGAGGAGGCATAATAATTGGACGTCGATTGGACTAAGATGATAGCGTCGATGAGCAGTTCCGCACTCAAGAGACTCAAGTCCAACCGCCCTGACCGTGTACCCTGTTTGAGCCAAGTCGTTCCCGCTATAGGCGCTTCTATAGTCTAGTTAAGCCGTAATTCCACATCTAGTAAAGTCCTTCGTTTGGGCAGCCTGAAGCGTGTCTCTAAGCGCTTGATCTCTTCGATGCATCCTTTCGTCGGGCTTGGTCCTAGGGTAACTTTGTACGGCTTCACACAAGGCGTTTCCTTCTCCCTTTCCGTTGGTGACATTGGACAGGCTAGTTTCTTACAGCGAGAGTGTGAACATGCTGCCTGAGAAACGTGTTTGGCAATTGGTAAAGGCAGAAAACAGAGGTGCAGCGGACACGCCAAAACTTGAAGCAAATGAGCAAGTTGTGTGTACGCTAAAACTTTGCCCAGAGCTGTATGTCGGTGGTGCAAAACGAGCAAAACTTGACTGAACATTGGCGAAACAAACAAACGCATCTCGGTCAATACAACATAGTCTACTACAAGATATATCCTGACTGCTCAGAAGCAGCACGGTATCGGTATGATGAAGCAGCATCCACCATCCTATGTGTGCATTTAGCCGTCTGTTTCGCTGAATGTCGGCAAGGAACCTACAGGACACGGGACACAACCACCTCTCAATCGGGCAGCTCTCTGCTCGTGCTTGTGGCTTTCTGTAGACACATTCATACCAACATTGGGAGTAGGCTGCTGGATGACGGTAGGGGCAGCATCGGGTTCAGCAGACGGCATGATGGTACAGGGAGATAAATCGAATGTAGCTACGCTTAGATTATCGGATACTCAAGATGCCACCTCGTGTTGAGTTCCTCACGCCACCTCCTAGTTCCTCTACCGCCCCCTTACGCTTCTTCCCTGCTGCCTCGCTCGTTGTATCCCATATCCTCCAGAATTTCAGATTCTCGTCTCCTGCACCCGTGCATACCGCATCGCCCATGGGACTCACACATGAATATAGCACTCTTGTGTCATGTGCATCACGTATCTCTGCCACCCGTTCCATGCTCGGATAGGCATGTATCATTATTGCATTAGTAGGGTACCCGTGTGTGCTTAATAGTTCCTTTTTGTGCGGCGCAAAAATAAGGGATGTGATTTGAGCTGGCGTCTTCACAGTATGAAGTCGCGCCCCAGTTGTGCTGTTCCAGACATTGATGGTCGCATCGTTCGTGCCTCCACCGGTTGCCAAAAGTGCAGGATGCCAAGGGCTCCAGGCCACGGCCTTGACAGCAGCCGTATGATTCCGTTTGGTCCACTTGGGGCCTCCTCTTGCGCCTTCGGCAGGGTTAACATCGCCTACCCGACCATCCCATATGTTGACAACGTTGTCGTTTCCGCCACTGGCGAGCAATTCACCATCTGAGCGCCACTTTAATCCACATATTCCACCAGTGTGTCCTATGAGTTCCATGACTTTGTGCCTTGAGACTCGAACATCATGATGCCAAATACTACCATCGCCACATCCACTGGACAGTATATGATCATGCCAGGATAACACCCCAACCTGAGTCTGATGGCCGGTCATTGTTCGCAATTTTTGTCCAGTTTCCACGTCCCATAACTCGACATCGCCCGAATCGAGACCAATGGCCAAAAATAGACCATCATTCGAAAAATCGACACTCGACACAAACGTCCCCATTGACGAGACGTCGCCTAGCTGCGAAACTGATCCTGTATCAGCGCGCCAGATGTAAGTGGCGCCTTCCAGTGCCACAGCAACAGAATTCTGTGGCGACCAGGATAACAAATTGAGATAATAATCATCAACAAGTCCGGGAGCGTCTAAAACCCGCTCGGGCTGCGTTGGAATCTTGCGAGTCTTTGAAGTCATGACCCCCACGGAGTTTGGCAGCGTGCCGGGACGAGGAGCATACAATGGCCTAGCGAACTCACGTTGTTGGGCGAGAGTTGTATCAGCTGCCATTGTTACGGTCGACGATGACGCAGCCGGAGGTTGTTCATGATACCCAAGGATTCGTCGGTTTAAAGGAACACCTGTGGCCGCAGCAAGTCTAGCTGTATGACCTGGAGAGTAGTTTGTGGTGTTTGACGTCGCAGAAGCAGAGCTCGAGGGAGGATTTGAAAGATGTTCGAGAGTGGAAGTGACAGAATGCAAATCAATATTTGCTGAAGACGGATCGCGATTGGTGATGAACCGATCACGCTTGTCTCCGCCAACCCTATTCTAAACATAATGAAGGCAGGTTCTTAGTTTGACCGCGAAGACTTACGACTGCTGGTGTTGATTTGGACCGCTTTATTTCAAATTTAGGAGGCGGGACGTAGTCGCGCGTGACAACTTCGAGACGGCTTTCTACCCCGCCTTTGCGTATAACACCTCCGTTCGCCTGACGCTGAAAAGCATCCGAAAGGGGGATGCTACTAGATGTTGTGCGCTTGATAGGGGACGAAGGGCGGGAGTGTTGGGTGAAAGAGGGAGGTGCAATAAACGGATTCGTAGTGTCATAAGAACCTGATGTAGATTTTGTCTTTGTCCGTGGTCCAGCACGTTTCGTCGGGGATGGAGCGAGGCAAAGGTTGTTTAGACCAGCAAGAACCGAGGGCGTTAAGGGGGTCTTTGCCTCTGACCGCGTGCGATTGCGCGCAGGCGTTTTTGGGAGGTTTGGATGCATGTTGCAGCTACAGGACGAACATGAGGCGCACGACTTTGAACTAACTGCACGTGACCGCGGTTTATCTTCGCGATCTTATCTAAAGACGCCCACTCCTGATCTAACCCACCATGACCACACCTGAATACCTCAAGTCACTGAAAGCCGTCCGAGAGCGATGCTATCAAGTATTTGAGCTTGCGAAGCAGGACAAACTTCAATATTTCACTTACAATGCAGATAAGGAGGACGAACTCGTAGAATTCTGTATCTCGCTCTTAAAGGTATGGGCGGCTTTTCTCAAGTAGCGAGAGCTGCACTCAATATGCGGAAGTAGCGCGACTATGGCCCTGATCTCACAATAGTTAGTGTATCATGTCGCTAGAAGCCACTTCTTTGTAACTCCCTATCAGGTCCCGTCTCATGGCCGTTGGCGCCACCTTGACGCTGGTATACCCCGAATTGAGCCGCTCCTTAAAGAATGGAGCGATGTAGATATCAAAGAAAGAGTTCGACGTCTCATTGATCTGACTGTCATATCCGTAATACTCGATGCCGGTGCCGGAAAGGTTTGGAAGTACACCGAAACTTCATCTGGGAAAGTTTTCAACCGGTCCGAAGGCATTGCTGTTGCAAGCGTTCATATGTTCAAGGACGGATTTTTCTCTGCGGTTGAGGACGAACCTCTTCGAGTAGATGGTATGTCTGTTGTATATATCGAAGAGTGCAAATGATGTACTATGTTCGTTAGCAAAGGGACTTTTTATGCTTTCTATATTGAAAATGGAAGAAGGATTCCAAGCAGATGATGACAACAATCCAATTGTCGGAATTCAAGGACGCACTCGGTTGATGTATAACCTTAGCACTGCCCTCAGACTTGGTAGTAGGGAATACTTCGGAAAGCCACCTCGGCCGGGAAACATATTAGGTATGGATTTTAGACCCCTCATGAGATTAATCTCATCGAAGGGCAGAATATCTCGAGGCCAGATCCCACAAATCGGAGGATGGAACTACCGTCGTGCCATTTTCTGTTATGTGGGCTGTTGTATCCCTTGGATTCGAGTACGTATGGCCGTCTCAGACAAAGCTCAGGAAGACGGCTCTTGGAGATGTTTGGCCATGCCCCGCCTTGGAGGAGGCTTCCAGAGATCAGCAAGGTCATTGCAAAAATTTATGATGGGGCACGTTAATTGAACCGTTTCCGAAAGCAGAGGGAGACAATTTGGTCCCATTCCATAAGCTGTGCCAATGGCTCACATATAGCTTGATGGATGTATTTGAGCGAACGTTGAATTGGCGCTTTGAAGGAAAAGAGGCTTTGACTGGCCTGCCTGAATATCGAAATGGTATTTGTTCCTTTACACCTTGAAACATTCTTAAGATCACTTAGGCGGGCTTTTGGTCGACTTTGATGTTCTGACACTGAAGCCGGATACGTTGCCTATTAGTGCCGACTCGGGCCTTCCTCGTGCCGCAGCCACTCATCCTGCCGTAGTTGAATGGCGCGCGCTCACAGTTGTCGGACTGTAAGTGGTATTTTTTACTCGAGAGCATCGAAATGTCGAATTTATTCCCTCAGCGATCGTATCGCAACAGCTATTCGTAATAAGCTTGGTCTGACGGAGTCCCAGTTGACACTAGCCCAAATACTCGAGGGTGCCACATGGAAGGGTGGACGCGAAATTGCTAAGAAACGCCGACCTGAAACTGGTGGTCCTCCGATCGAGATTGAGAGCGATGCTACGATCTTCTAAGATAATTATCCAGTGATCTCCGCTTTTCCGTGTTCTCTGAACTATTGATACTTGTATTGATGACTACGATTAAGTACATGTGTGTGTGTGTGTAAAAAAGGAATGCATATATGATAGGAATTACGTGCATACAAAATGGCCATGATACACG
>QFEO01001984.1:0-19680 GCA_003316615.1 Amanita pseudoporphyria
CAGCCTTTTCCTAGTTCTTCAATAGATGTTCTCGAAACATATCTCCTCAAAGTAACTAAGCATGTCGTGAATTACGACAGAGGTGGGGATCCCAGACTCAAAATTTTCGTTGAACCTACTACAATTAATCTTGATGCATTCGTATAAGTAAGGATTTTTCCTGGCCGCATAGAAAGCGTACGATTTCTAACAAGACGAAATCCTCGGATGCGTCGGTCACCTCGCCCGAAGTACGACTAGGCGTGATACTGAGGATCGTAGGTTTGCGAAGCTAAGCAAATGCCTCAAATTATGCTGTTCAAATACATGTTTTTCTTTTTGCCTGATGCTGTGCACTTCAATTGACTAGAACTTTGCGATGGTGCACAGGTTAGTAGTGCTACTTGAAAACACGTGATATGAAACGTGGTTCTTGGGGAACTGTTGTTCAATGAAGCCCTGAGCACTCCACGTCGGACGGAACCTGAACATCTCTGCTTTATATTATGGTCTTGTCAAACTAGGTTTCATATATGTACGCCACTGGAAATCTAGGCTATGCTCACAACATGTCAATCCGAAGCAAAATTGGGCCCTTGACGCTCCCGATCCGAATTGGGGTATACGGTGGCCCCTCGCTTGCTCTATAGCCTGTTATCGGACCGTTATGGGGAGCCTTTGTTTAAACAATCTACCGTAGGAAGCTCGATTAATGTTTTCGCAAATATCTGTGATAACGGCTGGACAACACATGGCCTTGACCCAGCTCTTTCCAAACACCAGGAACGTCTATATAAAAACGAATAGAGATGGTCGAAGGCTGTACTTGCCTACATATTCACGACTTGGAACTAATCTGACATTCGCCACCTGATTCTCATCTATCCATCTTGTTGTCAAATGGGGTTGCCGATCTTGTCGGTCGTCAAAGTATCAAACCTCGACTAAAAACTCCAGGTTCCACTGGGCGGGGGCCATGCTGGTGAAGCTCACATAACAATACACTGTGCCCAATACGCCGGACAAGCGGTCGTGAAGAAGCGATTTGGCAGTCTCGTTAATATCTGACCAATGTGAACAATATGATAGCACAAGAGCGTAGGATCCTAAGGAATATCGATATGCCGGGACGAATACTAGAATGAAGAACCTTCACCCAATGCTGTGATAGAAACGCGCCGAGGGCCTGGCTCGATGCCTATCCGCTCGTATATCAGATGGAAGTCGGCATACAGGTTCTGGAGACAAACATGCTATCCTACGCTGACGCGGCTATTATCACTACCACTGTACATGCATTCCAATTTGGTGCATACTTTGCAACCTTCGTTCTTTGCCTAAGATGGCTTATTTATACGGACGAAGGTTGGTCTCTGCGTAGAGATATCAATCGGCCCGCGTTGGCCGCCACTGTCACGATTTTCGTTCTCTCTGTGGCAAACATTTCCTTCTCACTGAAATCCACTTTAGCCACTTACCGAGGCAAAGTGGATAAGCCTTTAATAGGTATCATGATCGTAAGTTATTTATCTCTCTCAAATGTTATTTTGATATTCGAATTATCATGCACAGTCAATTATAGAAGCATTGACAGCGATCATTATTGGAACCCATTCGGTTCGTTTGCCAAGTCATACCCTCCATTAGCCCTTGTTTACCCATATGTCAGATCTACCGTTGCTGGATAGTCTACCGGAAGTCATGGCGCGTGACTACATTGCCCTTCCTTCTGTTGCTATATAGTATATTCGGTATCGTAATAGTCACGTATTGGAGCACTCTTCACCTGACAGGAAAGCAGAAAGCTTATAATTTTATGCGTATAAAGTATGTGCATGGAAGCATTTTTATTACAGCTATCTTGGTTAACATCTGTACAACATGTGCGCTTAATTTCAATTCTTCCTAGATGAAAGTTCTGATTCTAATATTAGCTGCCATTATACTACGAATTCGGAGAAACAGCTTTTCCGGAAATCTCAACTTTGCAGTTCGCAATATCACAGAATCGGGGGCATTATTCAACCTCACAAGTATCCTTGCCATATGTTCCATGTTCATCAGCTATCCTCCTCCGCTGAGATCTCCAGTGGCACGGATGATATCTTGTGTTTTGGTAAGTCACGCTTACTGTGAACGGGAAAGACCGCACTACCGCAATACTGTTGTGAATCCAGTGCTTTCAGCCTGTTGCCGGGATTTCTTACAACCTCATCTTGATAAGAGCTGGCCGACATAGGGTTAGCAACCGAGACGAACCCATGCTTTCTCCAGAACATATCCGTCCTCTCGGTGACAGCCTCGAACTGGTTGAAATGTCCATGGCCAGGCTCGAAGATAGACCTGGAGCAAGAACCACACTACTTCAATGCATCGTAGCCGCCAGTTTACCTCTAGACCTTTTAGATTTCCTCTTTCATTATTTATCTCTTGCGAATCCGGTAATGCTTTTCCGCCGGAGGAACGTTAATGATCCCTAATGAAGACTGGTTCTTCCTTCTTCCGTCCTGCATTGGGAACATTTGCCCCGTGCCAGCAACATCTGCAGTTGTCTTGCATTTCGTAGTCATCACTAAAACAAATTCCAACACACATACTACTACTATAATTTAGATATTTTGGATGATCCGTCCGTGATCCGGTCCACATCCATCGTTGCGTTTTTGTTTCCTTGTTTTTTTCCTGCGTAGCAAACAAGTTTACTCATTGTAGTACTGTAGATTTTAGGGGCCTGTAGAGCCGGGGTGGTCCCGTCTCATCTCTAGGTACAGTGAAATCAATCCATACATAAAACCAAAATTCCTCCGCAGAAAAAGAAAAAGGACCGGCCATTGCATCAACATTTGAGATTGTTCTCTCATCTACAGATCACGATCCAGAAGTCTAGGTAAGGTATAAAGCACTGCTCCAGCCTGTCGAAGAAACCGGATGGACATCTAGGAATAAATATCAAACACTTTAGATCAACCAGCACTGACGACTCTCTATCATCACCGAAGTTCTGCATTTGCCCGTTCCTGGGCATTTTCCGCAATCCCCAACGCTGCCTCGAAGCGGCTCAACAAGTCCTCCCTATCTTCCATCCCAAGACTGACTCTCACCAACCCCGCCTCAACACCATACTCCGCCGCCCAATCCAGCTCAGCATAATGTGCTAGAATAGTATACGGACAAGCTAGCGTAAAGTTCGTCCCGAGACTCGGTCCCTTATAACACTGCAAAGCGTCGTAAAAGGCTTCAGAAGCCACCATCGAGGTGAACGTGAGGGAGAACAAGCCACCATACCCTCCCTCTTCGTCTTCTTCTCCAGTGGTAGAGTTCGAGAATACATTCTTTTTGCGACAATGTTCGTAATTCTCTACTGTTATGTATTTGGGATAGTACACCGTTTTGAGCACCGCGTTTCTGGACGTGTTGCCTCCCGCAAGGGAGCGCGATCGTAGGAAGTCGCAGACCGCCTCTGTGTTAGCGTTGATACGCCAAACGCGCTTTTTGAAATCTCTAGAGTTCCGTTCCATATATATAGCGTCCTCGTCAAAGTAATCGTCTTCGAAAGTAGTTTCAAGGTGCTGCTTCAACGCAGAATAATACCTTCCATGTGGATTTAGAACGAGACTACATAGCGATCGTTTAGTTTTTCTTAAACCTCTAAAACGCGCCAGGCTCACCTTCCACCCATCACGTTCCCATCGCCGCTAAAAATCTTGGACAAACTGCTCACCACGATATCCGTATACTGGGTGACCTCGACATTGACAATGTTCCCAACCGTCTCGTCAACCACGATCGCAAAATCGTATTTGTCAGCCAAGGCCCTTAACCGGGGCATGTTCGCAGAGCGTAAGAGGGGATTAGATGGGAACTCGGTGAACAATGCCAGCACCGGCCGTTCGTCTGGCCGCTCTGCCTTTGCTTTTTCGAGCATCTCTTCGAGCTCGTCTATGTCGCTATCTACTCCGTTCCCGAAGAAGTAACATCCAGGACCCCATTTTTGTAGGATTTTGAGCGTGTCCGTGTATGTGAACCTTTTAGATTGAAGGAAAGCAAGACGCTGTCAGTCTTCTCCACATACAAATCTCCAGACCAACTTACCCAAAGCAAACACTCTTCGCCTTCGGCCCGATCTCCAACAGACACTGGTGCGCACTCCATATCGCTGACATACCTGTTGGGAAGAGATAGACATCTCCCTCCGCCACGTCTTCAACCGCCCTAGAGCTCGGGCCCAGTTCTAAATCCGTTTGTCCCGCACACGGCTCCCCAGCACAGTCATCTGCCGTATCCTTGATCAGCACACCCGCAAGCCGACGGCGGAGAGCACGCTTTGCAGATACTGCAACAGACAAGGGCAGGTTTCGACCGTACCGCTCTTCAAGATAAACCGAAAGGTCCGGAGTGAGATCGTTATCCCTTCCATTCTTCTCCTTACCATCCTCGCCCAGCCCATTCTTTCCATTTGCAATCCCAGTCGCCTTGTCGAAAGACGATCTTCGGATATGCGCCCCGCCATTACCATTGTTCTTCAAGGAATAATGCCTGTTGTGCACCTTACCCCCTCTCACCAACGACTGTCCGCAACCGCCAGCACTATCATCCACAACACTCCTCTCCCCTAAAAGCGCCAAAAACCTCGTCGCAAAGCGACTCGAAATCCCGTACCCGACGTGCTGCCAAAACTCTTTGGCAATCGGAAACGCACCACCCGGAAACAGGACGATGTAGAGCGTCATAAGTTTGCCTTCGCCGTGGTTTTCATTTTGATGGTTGGCCGAGTTGGGCTCGGGGTGGGAGGGAATGTGCTTTTCCTCGACGAATCGTGCGGTGTAATTCTTTCCGAGCTGTTTTGAACGACACTCAATAAAATCACGACATTGCCCTGCGATTTTGCGCGATGCCAGTAGTAGACATTTTTCGTCCCCAAAAGCGAACTTTTGACCGCATATAGTAGCAAGCTGTTGTAAATGATCATCATATCAGAAGACGAACGAATATTTACGGCATAGCTCACTTTTTGAACAGTCAACGGGATGAAAAATCGCGGATACCCCGACACCATTCTACTAACGACGCGCTCCTCACCCTCTTCGTAACCAACATTATCACGCCATGCAGGTAGCGAAACAGAGATGGCATGAGGGTTATAGGGTGGAATAGGAAGACCAAGAGCGACGTTAGGCAACGCCGCTGTAACCGCGGTCATCTTACCGAAGCGATGGAGTGTGTAAGTCACTATAAAAACGTCAAAATGTCTTGTTTATGTAGCTGGGAACACAAGTCCGCGTCGGCTTATCGGATCCGTCACATCGGTTAGAAGACATAGAATTGAAAGTTATACACCGAAAGCACCAATGGAGAAACATATTGTCGTAATATAACAAGATCATGATCTAAACACCTATCGTGGACCTCGTTCACTGCGCTGGAAAGATTCTAGTGCAGAAATGCCACTATCAGGGCTACCAATCATGATAGGCGGGCTCGCCGTGTGGAGAACTGGACTGCCCCGGTAGCCAGTCCGACTACTTGACCTTGATCTGAATGAGGCTCGCTCTGACTTCGATGACGATGACGATGCGCGACGATGGCGTTGCATCTTTGTTGGATCAACGTCGGGTATCTTTGCCAGGCGAGCGAACAATGAGAGTACTACAACTTGTTCAACGCGAATCGCGACATATATGGACTAAACACACTGTCAACTATTGAGATTATTCCGGAAACGCTTGCAATTGGTGACGACGAAACGGTAGGAAGTTCATGAGTGACAAATACTCTATGTGCGTTCGCTACAATGACGGTTAACGTCAAACGACCGGGGTGGAATCACATACTCGCAAGAAGCTTTTCCATCGTGTATAACAGTTCCCCGCTTGGATAGACAGAGTAGACTGAATTGCGTCAGATCCCCATCAAAGATAAGGAAAAACTATTTGCCTGGATATCTGTCGGCACCATCTGTGGAACCATCAGATGCCTGCGGGTGATGTGTGGGTGGTGTGATACAATGTTTGTGGGCGATAAAGCGGTCGATCTACCTTGATCATAGAAACAAATCGATGAAGTGGCGCATGCAGAATCTGGTTACTTTCAGACGGTACGACGATCTAACCATAGATGTCATAGGATGGTCAGCTGACAAAATCAAGACATACATGCCCGATGTCAGTCACGCTGACAGCACTAAGCAGGTTCCCCGTTTCATCATCTAGGACAGCGATGCTGCTGACGCCTTCCTCGCTCATAAGCCGCATTGCATCTAAAACCGTCGCGTTCGATGACGCAGAGACGACAGCACAATGCAAATTTAGGGAAGGGAGAGCAAGAGAGCTCAAAGGATTGGACGAATACCGGTGGAAAGAAGGTGTTTCCTTGGCATAAGCAGCGAACCAAGCTAGTAGCCGCTCGTCAGAAACAATGCCAGCATATTCATTAGCATTGGTCGTCGACCTTATAAGCACTAAATTTATTCAGTATCAAGTATCTATTTAGGTATGACCATCATGCTGACCTCTGTGGGCCCCAAGAGAAAACAGCTTAAGCAGGTCGAGGATGTTTGCACTATCTGGAAGGATTTCGAGGGGGTTCTTCTCCGATAAATCTCCATATCTCGATGCTCAGTGCGTTTTCAGCCTAGCAAAGGGAGGACTTACTGCTGGCAAGATGTACAGGTACTCTTCCTGCCATTGCGGCAGAGATAATCTGATTTATGCGTGCATGATCGCGAATATCATCAGGGAGAAGGGTGTGTCGAGTGGCGGCAAGCGTCAGGAATGCATTTACATCAGAAAACTGGTAATAAATGAGTAAGAAATGAGCATATATGTGCTTTGTAACGTACATCGAATAGACCAATGAATGGCCCATTAGAGCCATCGACATCGACTGTCTTGATTGCGAGACAAGGTATGTCTTCTTTCAGAAGAATCTACAATCCGTCAGGTTCTGTACACATGCATGCCGCTGCGAGAAACCCACATCACAAGCATCCTCCACGCTTGTCTCTGAATCTACAGAAACAATACGAGAATGGACGAGATCTGTGAGCAAACATCAGTGCCATGCGCCATTAGATCAATTGTATGATATTGCCTTTCGCGAGGACATCTTCCCAACGCTTGATCCAGCTCTGCACATCCGTGTCTGAAAGGGACAAAGAAGTCAGGGGCGAGGTTTCAGACGCCCAGCTATTGCTGAGGGACTGGGAGAGTCTCTTGTGCATGATGGTGGAGGAAAGGCAAGAAGGGCACGCATGGACGATGTATGCGCCCCGCAAGAACAGACGATAGCTTACATCATAGCCTCACCACGATGACATATGCGCCCACCCACCCGCTCGACGTTCCGCCCTTCCAGCTCCAACCTCTCATTTCCAGCGTATTAGGTTTGCATCGTTGCGTTCCCGGTTGAGTTATCCCTGACGCCGCTCTTTCAGAGATTGATTTTCAACCCGACATCCGCGTTACAGCCGCCCAGGCTCTCGGTCAGTTCTGCGGTTCCTCCAGGGCACCCGGATTGATATGGTGCAGGCTCGGAGATTTATGTGGGTTGCTCCAACGGAGAGCTTCTTAGGTATGCTCTGCAAGCGGACGATCCAAAGAAAGTGAGTTTATTGCCGGTCAAGAACCTCTTCATTTCTGATCCGCATGTAATGAATAGCTCGAGTCCTACAGCCTTTTGTCCCGTCAAACAGTACAGACAGGAAAGGCCATAGACGGAATTGTGATTATATCGAGTCAATACCGTGCTTTGATTCTATCTGGTATATCATGTTGTCTCTTTCTACGAGCCAACTCTCATTTGAACTTCATAGACGGACAATTACACTTTTACACGATCCCATCGCTCGACCCCGTCCCCCCGAATGTGATAAGACCCATACGATACGTCGTCACGTTTGCCGTTGACCACATCCACCTTACACGACCAGCACCTCCACCGTCGTCATCGCAAACATTCGAGCCCGTCGACTTTTGCGTAGTCAAGCGAAGAGCGATTGCTCTATACACCTTACGAGACCGACTGTACTACCATAAGGTCGGCATAACCCACCTCGTCTACTACCCTAAACTAACAGGCTCAATCAGGAAATACCACTACCCCAAGGTGGTATACTAGCCAAACGCATTGGTCACTCACTTTGCCTTGCTGACAGCGTTCACTACAATATTGTCGACCTCGAACAAGCTTCCCTGTTCCCAATATTACCCCTGTCCCAAGCCGTCGATCCAACTACTTTTGTTGTCAAACCGTCTATCACGGTCATCAGTGACTCAGAATTTCTCATTCTATCATGGACAGGCGCAAGCACATTGGGCGTGTTCATCACTGGTGAAGGCGATCCAGTTCGAGGTACACTAGAATGGCCGAGCTACCCCGAGTCTGTCTGTAAGTCGCTTTAGCATAAGTGTTGCGCAGTATTTAACGGCTGTATGCAGGCCTCGACTATCCATATGTTACTTCGTTGCTTCCGAACAACACGATTGAGATTCATAACGTCGAAACACAATCTATCGTACAAGTCTTAAGCGCTCCAGTATCAGACAACGATGCACCTCTAGAACGTACAGCCCTGGTAACAAGCGTAGGAGGCTACCTCGTACCCTCCACACAACGATCCGAGAAGATGCAATTGACTCGAATACCACTTCAACGGAATAAAACTACGGCATGATATTTTTGTATTGTCAATAATTCATTATGAACCTCTTGAGAACATGCTGCACTATGACGAATTAGTATCGAACTATACGAATAGTACTAATACGTTCGGGGGAATGAAAAAGTAACTGTACAAATATAGTACATTGCGACAACAGCGTCTTGGATTTTGGTTTAGTGCGATCAGACTTCTTGACTGCCACCCTTTCCTCTGGTTTTGGTTGGGAGCAATTCGGGAGCGATATGTGGTACAACGCCGCCCTGAGAGATGACAACCGAGTTGAGGAGCTTGCTCAACCTGATCGGGAATAATACATGAGCACTAAAACGTTGTTGTGAAACACAGACATACTCTTCGTCGTTCCGAATGGCAAGTTGTAGGTGACGTGGTACAATACGATGTTTCTTGTTATCACGAGCTGCATTCCCAGCCAGCTCGAGAATCTCAGCCGCAAGGTACTCCAACACCGCAGCAAGGTAGACTAGTTTCAGAGTTTTCCCATGAGAAAGACAAGATAGACGCGCTGATAATTGCTACCCACCTGGCGCGCCAGCACCGATACGATACTTGTAGTTAGTCTTCTTCAGTAATCTGTGGATACGGCCAACAGGGAACTGTAGGCCCGCTTTGTTCGAGCGCGATTCCTTCTTGTTAGGCTCAGAAGCCCGGGTGGCTTTGCCAGACCCTGACTTTCCCTTTCCAGTACTTTTTCCGACCATATTGGACTATACTGATGAAGATGGACAAAGCTGGACGACACGATGGTGGCAAACGCGTGACTGGGAGTCACTTATGATAACGCGAATCAATGCGAATCAACAAAGACGCGTTTGGTCGCGTCATGAGGTCAAACAAAGCCAAATGATAGTGAGTATATAAGAAATTCCCACCGCAAGACGCAGGCGCTCTTTCCAACTCTACTTCAACCACCACAACCGGTCACCTTTCATCCTTCTAGCAGCACCCATTCATCTGAAATGGCACCTAAACCCGCTTCCACTGCTGGCAAAGCACCTGCATCCACCGCTTCCAAGGCACCAGCTAAACCTGCAGAGGGTGCCAAGGCGGCAAAGAAGACTGCCAAAGCTGCGGCACCTGTTGAGGGCGAGAAAAAGAAAAGAAAGAAGTTGAGAAAGGAGACGTACTCTTCTTACATCTATAAGGGTAAGTTGACTCATCAGGCCCGTGCGTTTGACGCGTCTAACTACACTTTTCTTCGTGTGCTTTAGTCCTCAAGCAGGTCCACCCCGATACGGGTATCTCCAACAAAGCGATGGCTATTCTGAACTCGTTCGTGAACGATATCTTTGAGAGAATTGCTACAGAAGCATCCAGTGAGTGGTTTGTCGGTCACATAGTTGACAGTAATGCTGATGTCTCACCTTCATCAGAACTTGCTGCGTACTCGAAAAAGTCGACGATCTCTTCTCGTGAAATCCAGACTGCTGTACGGTTGATACTACCAGGAGAACTGGCCAAGCACGCTATTTCTGAGGGTACCAAGTCAGTGACTAGTGAGTATTACTGAGACGATCAATCTAGGATAAGTACTGATGTGTGCCTTGTAGAGTTCTCATCGGCGGGTGCCAAGTAAATCCATTCGGTCTATTTCATTTCTGTTGTAAACCAGTGTATTTCATTAATCTATTCTCCCGTGTATTTCTGCTGTTACATCGTGTGTCGTACTATCGATTCTGGTAATGGCATTGGATTGCTACGGCAATGTAGATGGATTTTAATAAATATGCGACCTCTGAAAGCCCACATCAGTAAGCTTCGGTGCAACGCCCCGACGCCGCTCAATTGGGTCTGTAAATACAAGATCAGACGTCAATGGGAGTGGGCCTGTCGGCCAGAGTACCAATTGAACACTTAGGATGATATTTTCCATCCAACTTGTGTCTTGTTGAACGCTATCCAAGTTTCGGTTTGGCAAAAAAACTGGTGTGTCCGTACCTGGATTCGAACCAGGGGCTTCTCGGATTGCGATGCATCGACCACAACGAGATGATTTGACCACTAATCGATACGGACCATACGGTAATGGTGCATACATCACGAAAAGTCTCTCAGGGGCTGGCTTCATGGCTTCCCATATCTTCATACAGAATTATTCCTTGTCTGATCATCAACTGAAACTTTATGTGTCATATTAATATCTACCTCTCTTTTGATGTAGTGCAGTTACTAAATCAACATGCCACTGCCTTAGCATGGAGACATGACGGCGGAAGGATTCAAGGGGCAAGGGAGGCCTCACAAACAACTTCTGATTGTTCAGGGAAAGCGACATGTTGAAGCTCGGCTGTGACCAAAGGAATGGATGTGCCAGAGTCTCGTGGCTAATTCATTCCATTCATTGAGCAGGATCTTTGTGTAAGTGGTGGGGAAAGTGGTGATATATTTAAAGGCGGAATCGGAGAAGCATTCATAAGCTTTTCCGTGCTTCGCCAAATATGATTGAATCAAGGGAGGCTTTCTGGGCACATCTGGGTTTTCACGGCGAACCTCAGCGACCCGTTTAGTCCGGGTACGTCGTGTGATGTCTGAAAACCACTCAGCGAATTCGTCTTTAATAGTGTCGATTTCAACTTGAAGAGTAATTATTTTTCAATATCAAAAGTGTTGCGGGAAACTAGGCGCGTGGCACCGCTGACAATTATCGGCAGGGGCTTCCTCCCAAGAGGCAGAGACCGTTCGCTTTTGCATGGGAGCAAGACAGGGATGATATTGAATCGGATTACAATGCTAATATGAGAGAAGACGAGCCGTATTATCGAAGGGGTTCCTTCAACCTTAGAATATAGACAAGGTCCTGCAACACCAAGCTGTTACAATGTTTCACTCAAGACATAACCCCGTCAATGGTATCACTCTGAAGGCCATACGATAATCACGTATTCAGAGAGAACGATGCTTACCTTCCACTAACCAACCCATATTGTAACAGTTAGGAACTCAGCCTCCTGAAGCCCCATCTCTGCTTTGATACTGCTCGCCTGATCATCTTCTTCGAACTTGATGACTTGGCCGCCAGAACCAACAGAACCCTCAGTAGTTTTGCGGTGTGTGATCACGATGAAGCTGTGCACCCCTTCATAATCGCATGACCTTATGCGAGCTCGATAGTTCTCTTTGCGAAGGTAACGGTTTGCTAAAACCATATAAAATCCCTCTTGAAGCTCAACGCCTCGCTCATTGAACCAAGCTTTGATTTGTTCAGGTGTACGCTTGTAACCTCCCACATGAATAAACATCTTTGGTCCAATTAGCGAGTTATCATGCTGCCTAGAAGAAAGAACTGACCTTCGGTTGAATCCAATGATACTACCCCTAACCAACACCACCATTGCTTCGGTCAGTCACATATTAGTCATCGTGACATCTGGGCTAATTTTAAGAATGACAATCAGTAACATTGTAAACTTTCAAACAACAGGAATAGATCAAACAAATATTAAAACCAGAAAGAGAAAAAGGAAAAGAAGGTAAAATTGGTGACATTTCCAATAGATAGGCAAATGGGGACGAGTAGGTTACTCAACGTTAATAGCGCAAGCATATGGGTTCTTCTCTAAGCGTCCCACCCCTAGGTATTATGACAGACCGCAGTGTCACGAGGCGACTGAAGGACGCAAATCACAGTTTTGTTCAAGGATCTTTCGTCATTACTCTGATCTTAAATGCACCCTAACGCAAGACTGGCACACGTACGTTGTACCACATCCCGTCGCCCAGTTAAAGACCACATGTCACATCGCAAGCTTTCCTCTTCGTCCCATCAGGACTGTCTCTCGAGTTGAGATTTATGCCTCTGTATTTAATAAGTTACTGCACATAGTCGCCGGAGGAGTTAAAACCGAAGATTGAAAACCGCGGACCCGTCGAGCAGAGTCAGTGGAAACAGCTGCCGACCCTTGAGTACTTGAGTTTTCAAATACACTCCCCATCTCCTACTGGTTGTCATCAATGGGTGGCCCTCATTCCCTTTCGCATTTCCTCCCTCTCGTCACATTAGCATGCTTTGCATCCCTGCCGTAGAGGACATGGCTAAGACCAACAAGATGAGAAATCTGACTTAATAGCTGGCTGGACCGTGTATTTCATTGCGGGCCTACGAAGGCGCAGATAATATCAGTTGATGACGCGATGACGAAAATCGGGAGTATGGAACGCCCGATTTGGGCTAGCCCAGCATCTTGTCTTCGATGTCACCGAATTGCGCTAGTGGGGCAATATCCTAGGGTGAACCCCAAGCTCGACATTCGCTGTGGGGCTTCTTCGCAATCACACCCATGGACCTGAACGATAAGCAAATCGCGAACCTAACACGCAAAGTATGCTACGCACACCTGAAAGGTAGCTAGGAATACAACGGAAAAATACAACAAATCCAGTAGCCGATTCCTCGAGTAGCGAAACACATTGTCCTTGACAGTCAAACGTTTCTTTCAGCCGTCACTTGAAAAAGAGAACCATTAGATACCTCGAATCTGTAAACCACCAGTCCTACTTACCCCATGGTCTTCTATCCATCGGACACTGCTGCTTTGATGCGGAGGTTCCAATCCACTTGAGCAAACAGTGCATATGAAATATATGTGTACATTCACCCCAGACTGAAACACCAAATGAGTTACACGTGTAATATCAGCATTATTTTCATTAGCGAGAAGACTCGGATAACTCAACTGAGCGGACACTCATCTCCTGGCATCTTGCAAGACGGACAACACCCTTCAAAGGGGACGCGACATATCCCACACACGTCGCCTTCTTCTTCGTCTTCGGTGGCCAATGCTCCTTCGTTATTGTCTGATTCTCTGCCGGTGTCCCAGCGCCATTGCGCAACGGCGTGCCAGTGTTTAACATTAACTTTCATGTCGCGCGATTCGTGTGGTGCGCTGGTAAGTATGATGATTACATAATTATAATACAATCTTGTCTCGTGGCGACAATAACGAAATGATGGATTTGGGTGCCAATTTCCCTGCAAAGCTCGAGCCGTTCCTGCTCATGGCAAAATCTGCGAAAGGAGCCGCAGCCGCGAAACTCGTGCAGGATGCTACAGCGGCTCCTGCTGTGTATGTGTTTTCAGTATTGTTGGAACAGCCGTCTATTCAAGAGGTTCGCGACGCCCATTGCTCGCTGTTTTGACGTTGCCGTGGCTTGATGAGGGTCCCTGTATACCCGTTCTAGCTAGGGAAGAGCAAACAACACGAGCCTTATCTGTCTCTCGTCCAGCTATTTGCATACAAGACTTATCAGGATTATGTTCGTATGTACCGATAGTCGTATTCATAGTATCGGATATTTTTTCTAATGAAAAAATCCGTGAAGAATCCAAGGATCGACTTCCCCCATTGAATCAAGCCCAAATCGCGAAACTTAAATATCTGTCTATTCTTTACAGTTCTCGATTTCACCAGTTTACTGCGATTCACTAGATATTCCCCTACTCTGATCTTCTCAAAGCACTCGACGTGCCAAGTATCCAGGAGCTCAAAGGCCTCGTCATCGATACCACTTACTTGGACGTGCTGCGCGGAAAACTGGATCAGAGCAAGGAGCTTTTGGAAGTCGAGTACACGATGGGGTGAAATCTCGAGCCCGGGAAGCTCGAAAGTATCTTAGCTGCATTGCGTTGGTGTGCTTACTTTTACTCATGTCCAATGCGAGACGTTGACGTTGATCTCCTCCAGGTCGTCAACAACATCTGCGGTGCTCGCCACATATTGAAACCGCAGCCGCTTAAACCTCAGCGAAGAGAGCTGGTCAGGAAGAATACGAGAAGACCTTGCAAGCCATGCTGAAAGAAGTGACAAGGACAAATTGGGACCCCAGAAAGGGACTGTTGATCGAGATCCTATGCTGGTGGACATTGATGATTTGCCTGAGCAGTTGAAGGGGAAGAATCGGAAGTGCGTTTGGTTTTCTTTTTTCTAGCATATAAGCTGAATAAAAAGTGTGTTGCGGATAGGGTATCACAGGAGGCCGTACCTAAGCAACAGCGAAAACGTAACAAGTTCTGGATTATGTCTCATTCATCGTTTTACTCTTCCGCACGCATTGACAATGCTTGTATAACTGCAAGAAAGCACACAACACTGATCGTCGACTCACCGCTGTCAAAATCTTACAGTCAGGACGTAAATTTGAGTACATTAACAAATCACCATAGGCTCCACGACATATCCTGCTAAAATTAGCTCCTTGATAGTTGTAGGATTGGCATCGTAGTTATGCGATTGTTCCAATCATTTTCATTCAGAACAAGAGAATACTACACGGGAATGGTTCTCAAATTATACTCAGGACAAATTTGTCGAAACGAGTTTCATTGCGACATCAAGATATGCGAGGAAAGAGTAACACAGTAGCAGGCCGGTAATTGTTGTTTCGGGACGTGACAAGGTCGAAGACATCTGACGTGCCACTGACGATATTCTTTCTTCGCGCCATGTTCTTACGGAGGTGAATCTTTCCATCATCCCCTTACACCAATATCTGATCAACGGTTATGGCAACGTTTCTGCACACAGATCTGATATTCGGCTCTGATCTGGTGGACGACGCATCTCACGTAGATGCGGTTAAGACCCAGCTCACGCAAAGTATTGGAACCAAATATCCAGATGTCCATTGACTTGCTCGCAAACACCTAGGACATATATATTGATCCTAATGTCTTCGATGGCTTTCACATCGAAAAGATGAGTAAGCATGAAGGAGAGTGGGCAGGCCTGTTACGTAGGTACGAAGGAACAGGGCATTGTCTTTGTACGAGCGGGTCACGTGGCTTAGGCCGCTTCTGCCTCAAGCCTCCGTCACCCGCTCAGCCCCCACGTCGCTCGTCGGGCAGGCTCGTAGCTTCTTCTTCGTTCTTCGCTTTTTGTTATCTGACCAGTAGGTTTGGACACACGAGCCATGGACCAACCACGCGGAGACCCCATGTTGGAAGCCGAGCTGGATTACCAAGGGCCGGCATTCGCCCAGGTCCGACAGGTAATGAGAGACGCCGAGGAGGGTCTCTCCGAAGAAGAAGCAGCCAATCGCCTGCGTCAGGCGTGGGCGGTGGACCGTGAAGCCCGTGCTCAACGCTGGAGAGAAGAAGCGGAGCAAGGCCGGCGAAGAGGAGGGCAAGAAGAGCGCCGATCCCGAGAACGCTCGGAGCCACGAGGAGAGAACAGGCGAGAGCGGGAGGACAGGGGCGGAGGGGCAGAAGAGGCCGACAAGGGCGCAAAGGAAGTCGTCTGGGACGATAACCGAATGGTCGGTAATGCTATAATTCCGCGTCCCTCGCAGTACGCTTGCCACCGTTTAAAGAACCGGGAATACGTGCCTTTGTGGTACTTCTGTCCGGAAGGGTGCACCGAAGCTGCACGAGAAGGCCAAAGTGGAGGAGATGACGCGCTGGGGATCACTCGCACAGAAGCGGGCTTAACCTTCAAGCCAGCCGCGGCCAGCCGCCCATCTAAGAGCGCCTTACAGGACCACGAACTGACTTGGCGCCAATTCGATTTGGCGCATACCATCTTTATAGCCAACGCCACGTCTTACGGCTGGCCAAAAAGATACATAGACGCCCTCCTAGACTTCTTCGGGGCCATCGTTACGCACAACCTCAGGCGCCAAAACCATGGGGAGCGGATCCTGCTGACCTACGCATCCCGGGTGCGCAGGGAGTGGCATGACTGGCTGTCGAGAGGCGAAGGGTTCAACATAGGCAGAATCAATGAACGCCTTTTGGACGAAATCGCTCGAGAGGTCAATAACGAGGTACAGGCGGGTCTAGAGCGTCAGGTGAGTCCATTGTCATTAACCCGATGCATGCATGAGCTCATCATTCGCTTCCCATTCTTCCCCACAATGCTACGGTCACTTCACCAAAATGCTTTTGCCCGCGCTCTACCTCTGCCTGCTTCATGAACGCCGCATGCGGCTTGTGTCTGTTCACACCATGCTTGGAACCACGCTTTTGCTTGCTGCTACGCGTCCTTTTTCCCGATGCACGCCTTCCTTGCTTTTGCCTGGCCCCGCCCTGGGCTAATCTTTTGCTATGTGACGACACATGTGACGCTTTCGCTTCGTGTGGGCGACGAAACACGGTTCGCCTCGCTACTAGCTCTTAGCAAGGATCCACGATTCACCGCCACGAGGCAGGGGCAGGGACAGGTTCACGACGCGCTACCGCTCGCGCTCGCCCGGAAATAGCTTTAACAAACACAGGCGAAGGTCCAGGTCCCCCGCCGCTCGTGCACGACGCCAGCACTCCCCCTCGCCCCAACGGTTCAGACGCTCGCCGGGGCGCAAATCCCCACAGCAGTTCAGCCACAACAGACGAGTGGGCTGGGATTTTTCCCAGAGCGCAGACCTCCCCTCCGGCCGCCCGGTCTGCGCGCTCTGCCTTGGCCGCGGATCACACAACATCGCAAGATGTCGAGCTACGCTATTATGGGACAAGAAGCACCCAGTACATTGCAAGCGCAACAGCGAGGGGCATCTCATCAACCCAGGCGGGGCGCGGCTGTGCTACGACTGGCAACGGCCACTCGGCTGCACGAGCAGTTCCAGGGCCCACTCAGGAGTCCACGAATGCTCGGGCTGTGGCGACGCAGACCACGGAGCTCAGACTTGCCCTTGAGCAGAGAGTACGAACCCCCCTCACACCCTATAAGGCGGAAGCCTGGGCAGAGCTTCTGGGTGCGACGGGCCTCAGGGAGCAGTATCCAGACATTCCAGACGGGCTTCGCCAGGGCTTCCGGGTGGGTGCACCGGAGATCAGAGTCACCTTCACCCCACCCAATCATGAGTCTATATACGAATTCTGGGACCCTTTCAGTCAGGTCATCGAGCATGAACTGGAGACAGGACGATACATTGGCCCATTCTCGTCTCAAGAGCTGGAGGCTCTTGTTGGACCTTTCCAAACTTCCCCACTGTCTATTATACCAAAGCCGGCTAAGCCGGGTAAATACAGGATCATCCAGAACTTTTCTTATCCATATGAGTCATCTAATTCTAGTGTACAATCTATTAATGCGCAAGTTAATTCAGAAGTATTCCCATGCACTTGGGGAACTTTCAACGTCATTTGTGACATCGCTTACCACCTTCCCCTGGGGTCCCAGGCTGCTGTACGCGATGTGTCAGAAGCCTACCGCACAATCCCCCTCCACCCATCCCAATGGCCAGCAGTGGCAGTCAGGCTGTCCACAGACACATTTGCAGTGGATTCCAACCTGGGTTTTGGATATGGTCCAGCAGCAGGAGTCTATGGTCATGTGGGGGATGCAGGGACAGACATTATGCGAGCACTGGGCATGGGTCCCATTGCCAAGTGGGTGGATGACCATATATTTTTCCGCATACGGTGGGAACACCTCCCCAAGTACCAAGAACACCGGAGGGAGTGCGCAGATCAAATCCGTTCCCAGGGGGCCAGGGTCCATAAGGGTGGGTGGATATGGTTCCAAGGGGCCGAAAAACCCGACAGCTCGCTTGAAGAATTTGACGAAGACTGCACCAGGCCAATCTGTGATCTATCTCAGTCATCCTCTAGACCAGAAAAGGACTCAGCGTACACTTACGCGTTTGCAGACATTGACCAACTGTCAAGTGCCTTGGGAATCCGGTGGGAACTATCTAAGGACATCCCTTTCTCGCACGCCCCAACTTTCCTGGGCTTCGTTTGGGACCTGGAAGGCCGCAACGTTGCGCTTTCACAACCTAAGAGGGAAAAATACCTGGCGGCCGTCAGCAAATGGGAGGGGAAGAGCACACACGCACTGGAAGAGGTGCAAAGCCTGCACGGTAAGCTGCTTCATACGACGCTCGTTTTTCCCAAAGGACGAGCATACCTTACCAACTTGGAGACCATGCTGGCCATCTTCGGTGATCGTCCATTCCTTCCACGCGCACTGCCGAGACAGTGCGCGGCTGACATCCGATGGTGGAAGTACCAGCTTAAGCACAGCCGACTCGAGCGGCCCATCCCAGGCCCATGCACCGTCTCTGACCCGTGCGCTTATTCAGACGCGAGCACGGGCATGGGCGTCACGATATGGATCAACGGATACTGGCGAGCCTGGAGACTCCGCAGCGGTTGGAAAGCGGAAGGACGAGACATCAGTTGGGCGGAAGCCATCGGTTTCGAGCTATTGGTGCAAACCATCACCGCCCGAGGCCCAAGAGGGACAACTTTCAGGTTATACGGGGACAACCAAGGCGTCGTCGAAGGGTGGAGAGCAGGCAGGAGTCGAAACCCACAGGTTAATGGCGTCTTCCGTCGAATTCATGAGGTCCTGGAAAAAACGGGATGCCAGGTCATTGCTCGATACGTCGAGTCAGCCAGCAACCCAGCTGACGGCCCATCCAGGGGGGTATTCCCCTCATTTAGCAAACTTATATCGAGCGTCTCGGTTCCCGCCGCTGTCCGCCCCTTCCTCATCGAGTTGGAGCACCAACAGTGAAGCCAGCCCCAGGGAGCGAGACAGGGGGTCGCCTGCCAAACGGCCGCGTTTGGATAAGGAAAGGCAGACAGAGCACAGGTCGACCAGTGAGCATTCCCTGCCGCAGTCAACGCTACGCCCGCTTTGCCCAGCCAAGGAACGTTTAGCGAGGTGGTTGCCAGCCGCTGCCGCACGCGAAAAGGGCACATCAAGCACGCAGCAACGCGTGCGGGACGTCATCCAGCATGCCTGGGCAGAGAGCACCAAGGCCACATACGGGTCAGGGTTGTTAACCTTCCATGTCTTCTGCGACGCCAACGACATCCCTGAGGAAAGGAGGGCACCGGCTAGCCCACAGCTCATATCAGAATTCGCGTCCGCAATAACAGGACAATACTCGGCTACTACGGTGTCAAACTACGTAGCAGGGGTACGGGCGTGGCACGTCTTACATGGTCTGGGTTGGACCCCAAAAGACGATGAGCTCTGTTACAATTAAACGTCTTTACAGTAACGACTTACGATACGTTTTCACTTTTTCTCACGATATACTTGTTTACGTTGTTCGTTAACATTCTGGATAAGACCAGA
>QFEO01001997.1:0-13178 GCA_003316615.1 Amanita pseudoporphyria
CCTCGACATATGCGCAGTAAACAGCAGGATGGGGTTAGATTCCGATTTGGGCGTGAACCGGACGTCTCCCCGCCTCAGGTTACCGCTCGTGTTCCCAATATTGACGATCATGAGCAGCCAGGGGCGACGAGGAACCGTCCTTCCCGCAAGAACAGTAGCCGACGCAAACCCGGCCAGTCTGGGAGGGCTCCGTCGCGGCGCGTTTCCCGAATAGTTGAAGCCAAGTCAAATCGCGTCATGAGAGACTAACATGCCCGTCCATCCTTAACAACATATGTCTATATGTTATCTTATGCTCTATGATCACCATAACACTTATGCTATTCGTTCTGTACGGTAGACGCTTGTGCATTTTAATCCCACTAAAATTGTAGTCTTCCAGTGAAGTCTATAAAGTCGAAAGTTAATGATGGACATTGAATTACCTGATAAATCGACTCGGATGAGGATTGCATACTAACACATATATCTTACATCTATTCCCCGGAACGCCTCCAACCTAGGCGCGTAATCCGTCCACCTGATTAAAGAAACAAAACCAACCACCTCGAAAGGTGAGATCCCCATTATTACCACTCGCTTTAACAGCTTCGTACCTCAACTCCATCATCTTGAATGACTTTTCATAATCCGCATCATCACTGATAATCAAGCGCTGCGGTTGGGGTGCTAGCTTTCCAATTGCTGCCGTCAAGTAAGTTTTCATCGAATTTTGCATAGCGAAGATCAATTGACTTCAACAAGACAAGATTCCTGAGGAGATCCTCAAGTGTCATTACATAGCTGTTTATAATAACAAACCTCTCGAGCCACGAGAGGTTAAACCCCTTGGTTATCGCTGCATTTGGGACAAATGGCCATGCTGTTCTAGATTCTCCTGGAATCAATACAAACGCCTCCAGTACTGGACGAGCAATAACTCGGTTCGCGGCGTGATATAAACGCCCGGTATCTAGCCTGAGCTGGCGCAATTGAGGGAGGACACATAGCCTCGTCGCTGGTGGGAGTGGAGCTACAGGATCAGGTTCATTGAGCATTGTTACAGTGATCGGCATTGACGCGAAACCGTTAAAACCCCAGATGTTGGAAGTCAAGAACTCGCGGCAACGCGTGACTCTTAGGACTTTGAGGCTAGGGAAAACGACATCCAGTATGAATGGAACTAAAGGCCTGCTCATTGCTTATCAATTTCAGATCTTCAATGCGCATCAACTACTTAGCTCAAGTACTCGAGTTTAAAGAACCCGTAAGCAAAATAGCTGCAAGTTGTTCCTCGAATATTTTCCTCCATACATAGGCTTCCAATGGGCTTTCCTCTACTTCGAGCCGTCCGAAGCATCGTCCCAATTATCCAAGTCATCCTTGCCGACTAAACGCCTCCATGAAAATATTCCTCCTCCAGCAAACCGTCCTCTTTCTTTGAGTTGTCAGTTCAACCTTTTACTGTCGAATATCCACTTCTTTTGCGCTGCGTTCTTGCTTGGTGTATTCCTTGATATGCCATTTATCGACGTGCGGATGCATACAGAACTCCAAGTTTATATTCATCGGTAAACCCCCAGTGCGTGAAAGCCACTGGCATATTCATGACGCCCTTGGTCGACAATTCTCGAGGAAAGCCACGATCGGAAAGTCATATTTCCTTAAAGAAGTTGAAGATAATTTAAATGTCATTGTCCGAGCTTGTCGCCTCATCTTTCGGTCGCAGCAGTACATCCTTCGTCATTGCGCGCATGACGAAAAATAGACAGTTGGTGATACTGATTCGCTCCTGTTCCTGTTGATATGATTCTTTTACGTGGGTTCGTTTTGCCTCCTAATATTCTATTTCACATGCACTCTGTTGTTGACTAAATATCTCATGTGGTTTAATACTAATTTCTATTCGAAAAAAAAGGTTTGGATCACGTACGGCGGTAGGGGATGCAAGGCCTAGTGCAGCACGAGAACGAATATACTCCGAGTTGAACAATGTCCTAAAGACGTCACTCTACCCGTGGTGCTGCCGCTCAGAACATTTGGAAGTCTTATTTGCTCAACTCCTGCAGCGCTGGCTTTCCAGATCCCAGCTCATCATTCAATTTCTAGTTAATACTCTGAATAGAGGCGGGCCGGCTGCATTACAGGCACTTCATCCCTAATGGCCCAAATAGTTTCACGTAACCGGAGAAAGATGCTTCCATCCTTCGAAGCATTGACGGAAGCATGATTACGAAGGCATAGCTCCGGTAAAAATGGGATCCAGAAAAGTGCCTCCATCCGGGGAAGTCCGAAAATAGCTATTGGCCGTACACTCGGAAATTGTCTTGTCAAAAACTCGTTCAGGATACAGCAGAGGCGCTACAGCGATGCAATCCAACCTTGCTCTCCCAGCGGATAACCTAATCAATTTAGAGATCATATATCCATTTTGATATCTGATTAGGTACCCACTTCGCCACTTAGTAGCATGGATATAACGTCACCTGACATGTCGTTTAGTGCCTCCGTCCCGCCATTAAATCCTTACCAGTTACCCTTCGTTCCTGGCTGGATCCACAAAGTGACGTAGGTAGTATCATGACGGCTCGGCTCGGCTTTGAGGGGCTTAGGCTTTCAAAAACTCAAGCCTGGACCGTAGTTACAGCAAGCCACGGCTCATAGGAAAGAGAAGGATGGAGTAGAAGGGCAGCTCTATGACACAGGTTGCGGAAAATGAATAGAGTTGAGGCACAAATTCATTAATGTACTATGCAAAATAAAACTTAGCATGGGGCAAATAAAGAAGAAAATGACGGACTCACATAAAGAGCCATGCTGCTTGTCCTGCACTCCCGCTATTTCCCCAACTCCCTCACATCACCCGTTCATTTGTCTTGTGCATCAGCACCTGCGAGGGGGGTGTTGGTTGGCATAAGGGTTGGCGTTGCATTGAGGCTGTGGGAAGCCGGGTGGTCATCAGTGATGTGGTTGGGGCCTCGCCATCTGTCGTTGTCACTCTTTGATTAGTTTGACGGATACATGAAGGCAACACCAAGTCAAACCTATGATAGTATGGTAGACGCACAAAGTACATCATACTGATTTGAGATGGAAATACAGCTCACAAAAGCCGCAGCCTAGGCCCACGGCTTATGGCTTTCCAGTCTGAGCCTCAGTGAGCCACACTCAGCTTTTTTCGGCCCGGCCTCGGCTAGCTTCCGGCTTTGGGCCGACCCACGCGTACTAGGTGCAGATGTGAATTGGCAAAGGTGGTGAATGATTGAGTTGACATTTTTAATCTCGCATTGCGTCGATCGTGCAAAGAACTTAAGTTCTCACGCATCACTACTTGAAATGTTCCTGTCTTCTATGGCCACCTCAAACACCTTATATTTCATCACAACCACACCCCGTTCTAACAGGATCCCAAGTATTTCTTCTCTGACGGCTTTCAATGCTCTCCACCCTTTGTATTTGCATTCTTGTGTAAGACGTGAGAGAAAGGGAGCAGGTGTGATCGAACTTCCTAATGCGACAAAACACATCCAAGAATCTACTTTGGATCTACATGGTCACGCTCGCCGGCAACAAAGCACAGTCCACGACATTGTGGCGTGGGTGCAGAATTTGAGTCGGTACGTGCGTCCTACTTGTCATTCATTACTTAGTGTGTAATAGTCGAAGATGCCCGTTTGTAGGCTGGGTAAAAAAGGACCAAATAGCGCATGCCGCGGAGTTGTCTTTTATGCACCTTCAGGTTGGTGGGTCCCACCTGCCTTTCCTGAAAATCGCAGCCACATCCAGAAGCAGTAGCGCTGTACAATGTCGGCTAAACACGGCTTCGCTATAACGTTAATAACGCGTTCCTACCTCATAAAGCTTGTTTGACCGGCCAATGCCATCCATTGGTACCGGCAGGTCCTTTCCATTCTTCGATCTAGATGCGGATGATTCCTGATTTAAGCCGCGAATAGTCCCATGAATGTCCCTCAGCTTCCCCATAACTCACCATCCCATAGTCTCTCAAATCCTCAAACTTATCAAGTAACAAGTGACGAAATTGGCAGTACCGGTGTACATTTACCTGTCATCCCATGGCATCTGTTGCTTCAAACAACCAAGAATCCCTTATTAGCAACGGTTCTGCGCATGCTGTTACACTCGAGGACAAGGACCCAGGCATCATTGTACATTCTAATGACTCGACCAGTTGTCAGCATCGCAAGTGGCCTTGCTTGAAGCAGTATTGTGCTGCCTTCTTTGCTGTCTTCACCCTTGGCATTCCATTATTTCACGCTTCACTCGTTACCAGAAAGTCTGGGTTAGGTACGCATACTCTTCGTGCTCTCTAATGGCAAGCGAGGCCTTGACTACTGTTACTTAGATTTACCGGCTGCCATTATTTCATGGGAAGCAATGCGCACATTTGACAGCATCTTACTCGCGTGAGTATCAAGCTACTTCATACCCTATGTTTGGCCAATCACTTTGTTCTGCCTAGCGCACTGGCAGCCGCATTGTTTAGAGCATCTGCTCAGGTCAACGTCACGTTCTGGTTCTTTGTTTGTTGGTCAATGTTGCAGGCAGTCATGAGCTTGACGTGCGCCACCATTTTGATTATATTTTTTTCCGGTCACCGTGAGGTGGGTCTCTATAATTCCATTTAACATATAGAGACTGATTAACTATTAAGCATGACGACCTGGGAGATTTGGCTAGGTCGAATTTTCTTTGCCTGGGCATTTGGGACCTCTTTGGCGTTCCCTCTATGTGGACGGCGTGGTAAGATAATAGGTTTCATCCGAGTGCGCTGAGTAACTGACTTGAACCTGCTCAGGAGCGTTATAATGTTTATTATCGCGCTATTCATTGACATCGCAGGTCCAAATATTGTTCAGACATATATCAGCAACGACAACCACAATAACCACGTAGATACTGCGCAGATCATTTTACTCTTAATAGTCTGCGCCTCTTTGGTGTTTTTCGTGGTCTTTATCCTGCACCTTCGACACATATCTCATACTCTCCGTCAAGCTGCACGCAATCTAGGCGGTGTGTAGGCTTATCACTTCCAAAAGGTTCTTCCTAGTCGCAATCTGATAGGTACTTCTTTGCAGTTGTTCCATGTAGTTGTTATCGGACTTCTCGACCTTGTAATATTGTTCGTCATTTCAAAGGTTTCCAAGCCATCCTTATCAGTCCCCTAATAGTCATTTCGTCGTAACACCGATTCTAACTCCTAAACATATTACGGGATTCAATTCAAGGATACATGACAGTTCATCTAGATAAAGCCGTCTTCATCGACTTCTGAGCCACCTTTTCGCCCATGATCTATGATTTTAGGAATTATTTTGGCCTCCGCTTCCTCCTCACCATCACCTTCCCGGTCTCCTTCATCTCCATTAGCGTCTCCCCCGTTTACTTCGTTTTCATCCGAAGTGTTTATCTTCAGATCTAGGGTCTCCTGCGTTACCCGAAGATTCGGCCATGCGGCGAATTTACTCCGCGTGCGAATACGACCCTGGCCTGGTCAGTCGCACAGTTTGTGCCTGTTTGGCAAGCCTTCCAGATTGCGTATACTGTATGCACCGTTTTTTCTTGTTCGGGCAATGAAGGCACTCTCGTTAGGGCCACCAGGTTTAAATATGGATCCGCTGCTGTAAGCCAGGCCTCGGTGATATTTTTTTGTGTCGCCATTTTAATCCAAGGGCTATAAACAGGCATACGAAGTCCGGGACATGGTTTGATTGTTCCCTCGTTGAAGACGCGAATGACCAAGTTATAAACGTAATTGGCATATATATGCCTTGCTTATTCCCTCGTCCATCGGTGCAAACGAGACTCTAAAAATTCAGGAGATGGATCACCATTCAATATTCAATATTCATGTCTTCTCAAATTGGTGCCTCGAAAATATATCGCCATCTTCTCGAAAGGCATTTGTTTCGACATTGTCCGAAAAAGACAGATTCGCTCGCTGACGTAGTAATAGTTTGAATTTGCGTCAAACTTAGCATTGTATGATTAACGTGACCCCACTAAAAACTGTTTTGCTATTATGCACCATACCATCCTATACTATAGACTAGTAGGTCGTTTAGGATAAATCCGAGGGTGGTGCCGAGGATGTGGCCTCCGCAGAGGTCGGAGGCGTGTTGAATGAATGGGAACCAAGACCTAAACTCGTCGATGCAGATGCGCTACGCGTAAGTGCACCACCTTTCACCAGTATTGAAATGTTTTGGTATTGATCTGTCTTGTTTTACCCTGCTGGCTCGCTGACTGAACTCAATGGCGCCCGTGATTCCAAGAGTGGTTGCAGTACAAGTGACAGTGAAAGCAGATGAGGGAGTTGCCATCAATTTGGGCTTGTTTATCCCAGTATTACTCTATGACTCTAATAAATCGGGCGAGCCGTTCCGCTAGACCTTATCGATTCGTATCCCTGCGTCGCTGCCCGTTTTCTGTCGGGTATAGAAGAATGTCTTCCAGATCCTACCAAAATGCCATTGACGACTTGAACTCATTGCAGTCCAACGCTACTGTCCTAGCGGCAGTTCGGGCAACGGGTGGCAGCAAAAATCGATTTGCCATACCAGAAATGATAGAATATTTAGAACGGATAGGATATACAGTATGTCTCATCTTTAATTTCTAGGGTTATTGAAGGATGACAAGGTAGTCGCACGATCTTAATAGACTGAATGTCATCCATATAACGGGGACGAAAGGGAAAGGCTCAACTAGCGCATTCACTGACTCCATCCTTCGCCATGCAAGGCCATCCTGGAGGATAGGTTCGACATTCTGTCTGTTGTATTAGACTAATATTAACGCTAAACTAGGTTTGTATACCTCTCCACATCTTGTCGCCGTACGCGAGAGAATTCGTATAAATGGCGTTCCCCTTTCTGAAGACGATTTTACGAGATATTTTTATGAAGTTTGGGATAGATTACACGGGAATACTACTGTACGTCCTCCTATGACTTCGTATCCGCCTTTAACTAATCCAAAAATGTGAACCAAGAGACAGTTCGAATCCACGCCTCTCATGCCCGGCTATTTTAGGTTTTTGACTCTCTTGGCTTTCCACACCTTATTATGCGAAAATGTCGATGCAACTATTCTTGAAGTTGGTGTGGGTGGTACATACGACAGTACAAATATTGTTCCGAGACCTGTCGTCACGGGTATCACTGCTTTAGGACTTGATCATGTTAATGTCCTGGGGAAAACATTACAAGAAATTGCTTGGCAAAAGGGTGGTATTTACAAGGTTGGCGGTCTCGCAATGCATTTGCGCACATGCTTAATGGGGATTAGGAAGGTGTTCCTGCGTTTACAGTCGAACAACCCGAGGGAGCAACTGAAGTACTACGACAGCGAGCAACTGAATTGAAGGTATATCCATCTATGTTTGATTTCAACATAGTCCCAGTCTTATGTTGTAGGCTTCAGAATTCTCCGTCGTGCCCAAGAATCTAGCGATTTCTAACGTTAAACTCGGTAAGCTCTATTTTTGATGTTATTTTGCGTTATTAAACGCATCCTAGGACTATCAGGTGCTCATCAATATCAGAATGCTAACCTTGCTTTAGCGCTCGCGCGAGCTTTTCTACACCGCAATACCGACACTACTGCAGCCCTTACCGAATCATACATCAAAGGCTTAGAAAATACAAGGTGGCCTGGACGTTGCCAGACTGTTTTGGACCCCAATCTGCGCCACACTACTTGGTATCTCGACGGCGGGCACACTTCCGAGAGTATAGAATGCTGTTTACAATGGTTTGTCAATCCCAATGTTGGGTTGTTCAATCATAATGAAAGGTCAGTCCCCGTGACAGGACGATATTTCATTGCTAACCAAGTTCCAAATTTCAAAGCAACGGATCACGTGTATTAATCTTCAATTGTACGCATGATCGTTCTGGTGCCTCGCTTTTGAGCATGGTTCACGAAGCGGCATCCAGACAATTGACAACTCTCGGAGAAAACGGCAGCGGTGATAGATTCTTCGACCATGTTATTTTCTGCACCAACATCACATACGCAGATGGTCACTTTAAAGGAGGTGCGAATGAATTTCTACAATGGAGAAGGCTATGATCTTACGATTTTCTTAGATCTGAAAGCTGTGGCGGCACGGCATGACAACTTGGAAGTTCAGCATCAACTAGCATCGTCTTGGTCGTCCTTGGTGCCCACCTTCCCACCCTCACATATACATGTGCTACCTACGATTGAAGATGCTGTCCAGTTCGTGCGGTCAATGGATTCACAGTCCCAAGGACCTTTGAAAGTACTAGTGACGGGGAGTCTGCATTTGGTCGGCGGCATCATTGAGGCTGCTGGAATAGCAGAACAAGCCCTTTGATCCTGGCGGACGGTATTTGAAATTTATTGCAGGATAGCGTTGGTCACTTATGTTCCGCTTTTTCCCCCGAGTTCCGATAAATATCAATCCTTCATTCGAGTCGATTGGTCAGGTATGTAGGCTTATCTTACTCAATTTCTTTGGTCTTGGCATTGTTATCTTTTACTATTGTACGTATATTTCCCGTAATAGGCTCCAGTCGTGCAATGGCATCCGTCTTTCGTGGATTCCGGGTCATCTTGGATTACTATGCTATATATCAACTAGTTTTACGGTAGTGTGTTACTTGCTTCGGGTTATGTGCATACCTGATAGTTCTACGCGGAATTAGAAGATATTAACTGTATTCCCTTTGTCGCAACGTACCTGAGGAGCTGGTCAATCACGTCGGCCACCATCGTTGCAAAGTATCACTTTTGTTTCTAAGGAGAGCACCGAACTCATGCAATCCCATAAAACTCGTATTAACTCCATGAGCAAAATCCCAAATACATAGAATGTCGTGGCTCCTGCAATCTTTGCAGACCATTGTCATGGACAACTCGCTACGCTGTTTGGATCTCGATAGTGGAGCCTGATGGTCATGTACACGGGCAGTCCAGATTGTCCTCATCACTTGTACTGTCATCTGCGAGGCCTCACCATTTCGAGTACAGTTCCATCATCCTTTGCAGCAGACCATCCTTGTAGCGTCGTCATATTGAACAGTCTCACATGTTTATCTGACGAGCCAAACAAGATGTATGGTGGCTTAAAATCAATTCTGGTTTATGTTTATATGACTATTCCGGACGTAGGGCGTGAAGGCTATTCACCCTCGCGTATGATCAAATGGGCGTTTCCGTATTACAGTTTAACATGTCAGTCGCTAGACCCGGACACGATCAAATTTTTGCATTGATACAGCATTCACAGCCGAGCACAGACTGGGGGACCAAATCCGTTCTCACTGCATGTTCAGAGCACATTCATCACAGTTACGGAATCAATATTCGACACTGAGAGGATGGTGACTTGTTCAAAAGGTGTGACCTGACACAGAGCATGCTATCCTCGTGGCCAGAGACAGTCTGTCCTCATCCAAGTCCCACACAGCGACCCGCCCATCGCTCTCTGCGCTGGCCAAGAGCCCATTATAGGTGCATATGCTGAGTACACTGCTGGTATGCATGTCGTCAACGACGAGTACTACGGAGCACAATGAGAGGTCCCACTCTCGCACAGACTGATCGCATGAGCCGGTGAAGAGGAAATTCCGACCAGCGGTGGATCATGTTATTATCTACCGCGGGGCGGGATGCGGGTGTGCAGGAGATGGTGCGTGAGGAAAAGCCGTTTGTAATTGGATACCGGAGAGGCCAATGTTGGTGATAACAGATGGTGGAATCGTACGTGGACTGAGTTGCTGTAGGGGACGAGACAATGGTGAGGTTATTGTCGAAACGAAAGCAGAGCCGAGTGCACCATCCTACTGATCTTGATTGCCATCGTCGTCACCGTCATCCCATGGGTCTGAGATAGGAATCCGAGCGGTAGATGACAAGGGAGTATGCCATTCCCAACCTCAGGCCTCAGGTGCGGCAGAAAACTTTCCATAGAGTTTAGTCGTCCATGAGTATTTTCTAACGGCGACAGATGAATCAACGGGAGAGAATAGAGCGGAAGGGGAAGAAGGCGAGAATGTGGAGGGTAAGTTCCAAGCAAACGTACCTTCGCACTGGCCAGGATTGGAGGTGATTGTAATACACCGGCACACGGCATCGAAGACCCCCCCTCGTCATTCGTGCAAGTCACGCTTTGCGTCGCTAGACCGTAGGTGCACTAGTCATCGAAATGTGGTATAGCTTTCGTCTACTTTAAGTTCTACCCTTTTTATGAAGTGAGTATTCTCTGGCAACACGGATGTGGTTACTTTGATCTTCTAGTATGTTCAAGTACACCACAACTCCATGAATTCAAATATAAATCAACATCGCTAACAATCGTAACCGTACTAGATGCTAGAGCCATCTTGCCGATTATTACAACGAAGGATAGATTTAAGACGGAGCTACGCTACGTGGCGACTCTACGTGTGTCTGTAATTTCATTACGCCGACGTATGCACGAACAGTTATGGGCGGCGGACCATCGAGTTGGAACTCGTCGTGCAGCTTGATAGAACGCGGCGAACTCCAAGATGTGCAGAACCTGTTGGGTAATGCTGGAGGGGTCTGACACATCTTAAAGTTATATTCGGCTTTTGGCATGGTCGTATGGTCGTGACACTTTAACCAATTGTAGATGCAGAGTCCCGAAATTGCTGGGAAAGCGAACATAAGACTGGGGCTTTCTTGATAGTTCGGGTAAGGTTCATTCCAAAAGTCAGGAGCTCCAAGCCAGGGATGTGTCTGGACGCCATTCCACGCATTTATACCAGATAGCCAACAAATTCGGTAAGGTATAATATGGACAATACTCAAGGTACTGATTCCAGCCCCGACTCGGACTTGCGTATTAGTCAAACCATACGTTCCGGGAAGATTTGTTCTAAATGACAGACTTCGTACCTGAGCGGACATTCGGCTCTTTCGGATTTCATGTACTAAGTTTATCTGAATGAACTTCTGTTATAAGGATCCTTCCAGATACGTGTACCAAGTCACTAGTCACTAAATAAGGTTAACTCTTGCCAACATCCACAAGTGCCTACGACTTGGCCCTTATCACTGATAGACGATCCGGTCCTACACTCGCCAACCAACTCGGAGTTAGTGACACTTGTGGAGCTTAGGCTAGCATTACTTAGCATAGTGTATTTCGGACGCCACTGCTGCGGTTTGTTAAGCGTATTGAGAATAGCTAAGGGCAAAAGTTAGGCTCAAACCAGATGCTTTCTCAGTAGGTCACTGAGTTTTTCGCTGTTGTATAAAGCGAGCCCTTCCTGGCCTACTAGAACAAGCAAATACGACATAAATCCAGTTTTATGCTCTCAAGACCCTTTCCTGTTTCGTATTTCTTTGGATTTGTAACGATGGAAAGGGGATATTCGATGTTTAGAAAGCAGTGGAGTAATTGGGCGGCGAGAGTTCTGTATTATTTGAGCGTGCCGCTCGCTGGTCGCATCCGTATGTTTATCATCTATCGCGTGGGGAGTCATAATTGATAGCTGGGATTCCCAATTGTTTGTGCCGGATTATGGCCTTGGGGCTCATTACAGACATGGTTTCATAGAGAAAAGACAACGATGGCAAAGTGGGTATAGGATAGACACGGACCAGGCCCTCTCAATGGTTCTAAGAAAAGGTTCTAGAAGTCAGAAATTTTGGGTTTTGGATGCTTGTATCCGAACAGACTTCCAGCTATTTTCTGATTTTATGATTCTGGGCCAAGTTCATCCAGAAATACGGAACAAGTCTCACCCAATGCTAGGTTTTCAGTATACATGGTCCGAGGTACTGAACCTAGCTGCTAGCTTTCCATCTCGTCCTCACTGTCGATAGCAACTTGTTCTTTAGCCTTTTGTTGGTTGAAAACGTTTTAAATCCTTCTGGTTACATATCACTGGGTCACCAAAACGGGGACACCACAAGTTTACAAGATACTGGTCACTTAACCCTGAACGCTGATATCACCAATAAGTAATCGAATTTGTGATCGAAAGTATGCCACTTAGGCCGTGTATTACTTAGCATGGTGTATTTTTATAATTCTGGCTCCATTGCTAAGAGGCTATCAAGCAGATTGAGAAAAACCATGGACGGAAATTAGGCTCAGACTGGGCTTTACGCAGGTCCCCGAGGCTTCCAGCAGTCGTATAAAGCAGGCACTTCCTGGAAGTAAATATGATATGGATTTAGTTCTCCTCTTGAAGGTCCCCTGTCTGTTGTTGGTGGCGCTATGTGTCCAAATTGCATCCACGGCCCCAAACCCACGGGTTAACGCAAAAGATGGTGCTGTCATCAAGTCCCATGGGGGGAGATTCCTGCGGTTCAGTTCAATAGCAATACGTCACTGGAGGGTATACATTTTGTATTCAAGCTCGCCTCGTACTCATCATCGTATTTCCAGCGCATTGTCTGGGTCGCAGCCATTGCAGAAACGGCCGTCATCGTGGCAAAAATCTTCCCTTCACTACCGATCTCCGATGTCGTACTTTCAACTCTTCTTTTCGGCGAGGATGATCACCAAATCCATTTAACTCCGGCCACAATCCTGGCTGTTCCTTTAGCCATAATTGGCGCCGTCATTCGAAAATGGTGTTACCGCGAATTAGGGAAACACTTTACCTATGAACTTAGTATCCAAAAATGTTGGAGTCGGACGATCGGATGGATAGGCCGAAGGAGAAAGGGGATACGGACGCTACACATATGCTCGTGGAGCGTATGGATGATGGAGGAGATGGCGAGGATGGAGACGAGGTGATGTAGAGGCGGAAGGACTAAACATACGCCGAGCGCCATGCGCTACTCTTGTGATCGGGTATCCAAGCAGTTATGTATTTAAGTAGGTACTACAGGAATTGTACCGTGTGTGTCTTACTCGGAACACCCCTCGCGTGCATATCGTTCAACAGGTTATGGGCCCCGCGCTCACGACGCTATACTAAGACCTTATATCTTTCTCGCGCTTAAACAATCTATTGATCAGAAGTCGTCATTATGTCACAGGAAGCCAGTGTATCGGTTGGATCTGGCAGTTACCGTATCGAGCCACTGAATAGCCAAAATTGGTTAGCCTGGAAGCGGAAGATGGTTGCCATTCTTCGCGATCTGGATATGGAAGAGCTTCTTTACGACGAGCCGCCCGTCCCTACTGTGGCAAGCGCGCCGACAGAAGCTGAAAAGAA
>QFEO01002001.1:0-12168 GCA_003316615.1 Amanita pseudoporphyria
TCAGCTTTAGCTTAGCTCTCTTGTTCTTGAGCATGGCTAGAGCACTTTGTTTTGTAATTCCCTGCTCACGGGTCATGTGGCTAGGGAATATCTGGCTATGAAAGAAGATTTAATGGGACTTGTACCATTAATAGGAGACCTACCAATTCCACCAATTCAATAAAACTTTGACCTCATTCTTCTCATCGGGGTCATTCAAAAAGTCTAATACACTCTCATAGAACCTTTCCGAGTCTGTTGAGGTGTCCGATCTGCAAAAGACGGATGATGACGACAGCGCAAAATGAAGCTGTTTCAGCATCCAGTGTTCAGCATTATGACATGCCCAGACACTAGAAACACTGACGCACCTGTGTCGCTATGTAGGCTAAGGATGCCGTAGTGACCCTAGTCATTCCATGGATATGAGCATTTCCCGATCTCGTTGCTTTGACCTCTTTCTCCACTGAACTGGGCGAAGTGAAGATATGCTTATAGGCCTTCGCACAATGCATGAATGATCAAAGAAAGCATGAAGACGAATAAGCACTAACCCAGACGAGTGGCTCGCTTCTGAAGAACCCCTCCCATGGATCCTCGGGATCGTACTCCTGCTTTGCATATAACAACAATGGCCACTGGTCCCCCGGAACGACCAGTTCACCACATGTTAGCTTTCGGCGAGTTCTATAGCAACCAATTAGCACAAGTCGGATTTCGTATAGGGAAACTTCACTCTACATCCTTCCAATCTAGGCCGGCAGGGCAGAGGAGAGCTCCGGTGACAGGGTGGTTAAAGCCACGATTCGTCTTGACATTCCACGAAAGCATTGGACTCAACGGCTGGTCCCGGGGGGTTATCCAGTCCAGCACGACCCCTTTTAGACTCTTAGTATCATCTGATCGTGCGCCTGATACGCCTTTTTGAATCTGAAAGGTAAGGAAGATTTTGAGGATTCTCAATGTACAAACTTTGAACGCACCAAATCCGCTATCATTATGCACTCTTCTTCTGAGCTATGCATAAGGCGGTCTTCTAGATGGGGCATGATCCCCAATAGTTGCCGATACACGTTATACTCCTTTCTCTGTCTATATTCATAGAGCGGTGTCAAAGATGAAGAATCAAAAACGATCTGATACACACTCTGCTGTGAGCATATCTTCCATGACTTCCTGATCCTCAGACAAAATAAGACTATTTGTGATTAACGCTTGGACGTTGCACATTGCATGCACTGTTCTGCCAAAGTGTCGCCCATGATGAATCAGGGGGTCACTGGTGCGACTAAGCTATCGTTAGCGCTATCACATTTTGCATTACAAATATGTTGACATCCTTACGGTTTTCTCCTGTTCCCAAGCCTGAGAGCATTTACTCGATCCCGGGTCTCAGGTTGGGGATTGTCTTCACCATGAGACATTGCGAGGAAGGTTGGTACAGTGACTGTAGCGAGACACGATGAGTAGCACCTTTGCGAAAAAGCGTTGCCTTTTTATCGCCTACCATGACTGGCATGGGAATTTCAGGGGTATTGAAGGTGACTCGGTATGATTAGGGCAGCAGATATAAGAGTCAGTTAACATCATGAAGTTCCTAGCCAGAAGTATCAGCTTCATCTCTTAGCGCTGAAATTGGACCTACTTGTCTCTTCATGGCTCATCACGATCCATTCCCTTTCTCAGCCTCCCATAGAAGGTTTCTGCTTAATATTCGCAGGTCGACCCACTGCATCTTGTCCTATGAACCTGCCATACAGGGCTTAGTCGTTCATTGCTGGCACATAACCTCAGCCGCTACAATAATTATAGACTGACCTACAATTAGGCCTGTCAAATCTGACGGAGCGCGAGTGCCACCAGAGGAATTGCGCCAGTATCGTAAGACTCACGAGTACCTTGGTCCGGGATGCCTATGTCCCCTGTTGGAACCGCTCAGTAAAACTCCGACATTTAAGGAGGCGGCGATATACTTAACCACGGATGGACGCTACAAAGGAGAGTATGTTGCAGAATGCACAGAAGATCGCTGCAATTATTTGGGTAGGTCTCAATTTCCTAAATTCTGGACAAAATCGCTCACGCTCCTCATCGCCCAGTACCATTACACAGAATATACCTTAGGCAATGGGTCCCAACAAGAAGCTACCCCTTGCGAGGTTAGTCCAAAGTTTCTTCCAATTGATTCTACTCCGACTGACCAACCTGATTGCAAGATACCAGCAAACCCGGCCCTCCAGAAGTCTCAACAGACCAGGAAGCAAAGTTAGACCAGAAAAGGTCATTGAAGAGAACATACGCGCAAATCAGTATGGGACGACTCGGCACTTCCTGCTTGTGGACTGATCGCGGTGACGTATTCTGAGCAGATTTACTGGATCCCTTCCCTGCCCCAACACTTGAAGAGGTGAATCCGACTCGTCCAACTGACAGGCGTAGGTTTGCGAAGGTCGATTGTTTTGATAGGCCAGGATTACCGGAAGAGGAATTCCTCCGCTTATTCGTCAAGTGTGACGAATGCGACCTCATCACCATCCATGATGTTTTTGATAAGCACCGCTGTAGGCTACAAACGGCAGACGAGCTGGAATTGATGGACCATGAGTAATCAGTTCTTCTTACGTAGTGACCATCTGCATCCAGTTTATGCGTAGGGATGTTCAAAGCCCAGGTACAAAATCGAGTCCTATCTAGCCTGCAGGACAACTGGGTGACACAAGAGTCTAGTCCAAGAAGGCGACAAAAAGTCCAACTCTTAAGCATGGCGATCTTGAGATTAGAGAGGATAATATCTGGGGGTTATCCTTCAGATTATGGATGTGATCAGAGGCAAATGGTGACTGAACGATTTCGACGATGAGACAAGTAGCAATGAGGCTGGCTGCAGAGCAGGATGTCCGACAAAGATTTGGTGTAATTTTAGAAGGGGGCGTAATTCGGTGCCTAGATGGGGGTAGTTGTGTTCTGGGAGTGTCGAGGATGGCGCAGTGGCAGTGCATTCGTTGGGTGAGTCGTCTTGAATTGGTAAGCGTCGTTACCAGTATTACAAACACATTTAGTAAGTTAATAAGGACAATAAACAGCTTACTTAGTATGGCCCAAATGACACAGGTGTTGTTAGGGCATGCGTTGCATTCGAGATGATCGATGTCGATGAGGTATGGGCAGGAGGCGAGCACGTGAATTTCCATTTTAGGGAAATGCCGAGTGCATCTACAGTCAAGTGAGCACACTATTACAAAGTCATAAAATTCAGTACAACCAAAGCTGCGGCCTGAGCCGCCAGCTTTGGCAACTCTGAGCTGGGCCAAATCCATTGCTGGGCTGCCACTGAGGCCCGGCCTGGGTTACTACCCTGCCATGCATGAGTCAAAATCAGGGATGCCAAAAGTGACTTGTATCTAAAGCGACAGGGATGAGAGTTAAGGTCCATCCCTAACCAGAGGCGTCAGTATTGTTCTTTAGCGCTCAAATCAGACACTTGCGTGCTCGAGTTTATAATCCTTCTCATCATGTCCAGAAACCCTGAATTGCTGCCATTCTTAACCTTCCCAACCTTCAGTCAAAAGCTGCTATACGAGGTCTACAAGTCGACCCGTTGCATCATGTCCTATGATCCAGCCAAGCTGGAGTTAGTTCCACATTACTGGTATGTGAAATTCACAATCTCCATATAGCATTAATTGATGAGTTCCATTATAGGCCTGTTAAGGACAGAGCACGAGTGCCGCCAGACGAATTGGCCCAATATCACATAAGTCATAACTTCCTTGGGCCAGGATGTTTATGTCCCCTGTTGGAACCAGTCAGCAATAAACCGGCGTATAAGGAAGCAATAATACACGTAGCCATGGATGACCATCACAAAGGACAGTATGTAGCCGAATGCGCGGACAATTGCTGCAGTTATTTCGGTCAGCTTCATTTTCCAAATCGTTGACAAGGCAAGCGCTTATGCTCCACCAAACCATCCAGTACCATTGGAAGAAATATACCCTAGGCTCGGAGTCCCAGTAAGGAGCTATCCTTTGCGAGGTTAGGTGGTAAAAACCTATCAAATTGGCATTGTGACTTATGAATTAGATTGCAAGATGCCAGCACACCCTGCCCTCAACAAGTCTTCAGCAAGACGGAGACAAGACCAGTGACCAAAAGGCCATTGAAAAGAACATATGCCCAAGCTAGTACGTAACGCTCAATAATACACGTCATCTGAACTTAACGACATACAGGGTTAGATCTCCTGGATCCACTCTTCCCTGCGCCAGGGTTTGAGGGGGTGGATTTGAGTTGTCGAACTAGATGGTGGAAAGTGGTTAAGCTCGAGCTTACCAATGGTCCTGGATTAACCAAAGAGGAATTCCTGGGTTTGTTCGTCAAGTGCGACGCATGTGGTCTCATCACCACGCATCAGACCTTCCACAAGCATCGCTGTAGCCTGGAAACAGTAGATGACTCAGATCTAGACGGAGAGTATCATTGAAAAAGATATGCTGCAGATCCACATTTTGCAGTTAGCTGCTCATTCTCAATAGAAGATCTGCACCCTTTCAATAAATTTGCTACCTTGATCAGTTTAGATTGCGTACATTAAATAGATAAGATAAATTGTCTGCATAGCACACCGGAAGCTGTATTTAACACTATCCACAAATCTGAATCAGGATGTGATGGTGAAACGTGGAATTTACAGTTCACCTTGCGTACCGCGGAGTTGAGCACCCATCAAGATCGGGGCACATACCATATTTTGCATTAGGAAAGCCAGGCCAGACTCTCGCATTGCGCTGACACCTTTAGATGTTGGTTTGTTAACCAGACTCTTTTTGGTTTTGATTTCGTGCCATCGAAGTGGGGTTGCGTGTTTTGTAGGTGAAGGCAATGGTTGATTTACATGGTGGTTGTCGCCCGCCCTAGGTTTGGGGTTGGAGCTTGGATGGCAGGGCGCTTTGGCTAGATCGGAGATGGATTTTGTGTTGGCGAGGGAAACTCGAGCGAAGTGTTGAGCATGGTAGCATAAATTTTAGCGAAAAGAGGATCAAATGCGGCTCGTTCGGTTGGGCCCGTGGATGCTTTGCGGATTTATTTTGAGTAGGGGAGGGTGCAAGTGGAATGTTATGGGCAGGAGGAATTTGACTAGTGTGGCCAGAGTTGGGGAAGTGATCAGCTTCAAGGAGTCATTTGTATTTGTCTTCGTTGATCTGTGATACCAAGATTATCATCATGTGCGTGACGTCAACAACCAAGGGCCGGCGAGGGGCCATCAGGAATTAATACAAGCCCCATACCGGATTGCGCCTACATCCAGTCATCATGGCCATTGTCAAACCAGCCACTGAGATCGTCAAAGTATCAGGCGGTGATCATGTGACCAGAACGCCGCAATGCATCGCGCCAGCAAACAAAGGCGATGAAACGCTGAACTTCACTTAATACTTCACCTACTGCGCTACCTTACTCCGTTGCATTTGACCGCTACTCTTGCTCAGACTGTGGAGGCTGGGGCGAAAGGTTCTTTTCTCGTTCCGCCACCCAATCAGGGGCTCTTTGTTAATGGAATCATCGATTTTGGACGACATGGGCTCACCAATACCAATATACCCACTGAAATAGAGGGCTTCCGCCACGCGTTACCATCACCCTTGAAGCGCCTTTGACTCCACAAGCGCAGTAAGCAACGGTCAAGTTATATATAACATTATCACATATATATAGGTCGCGTTAGATTAGATGATAGGGACCTACATAGCTAAAACAAATTGTATCAATACCCTATGCGCATATCTTTCATTTACACACCTCCATTCACAGATTCTGTCTTGACTCTTCAATAACCACGCACTACAGCATCCTCATTCGAGCTCTCCACATCATATTCACTTTGGCTATCTGAACCACTGTCGGTCTCCCCATCTGGCCAATCATCCGAGTCACGATTGTCAAGGCCTTCTTCGGAATCATCTGATTCATTCGCACCCGGGCTTGCCCCATCAGTACTCCACGCATGTTCAGATGAAACATTGTCCGGCCAGTGGTCTCCACCATCTTCTGTGCCTCCTGGCTCATTGGAATCTGCATTTCCAGTTGGATTTGCAATTTCATCATATTCAGCACGTCCCAATTCTTCAGAAATTGTACAACTCTGGGAAATGAAAGCGGGTTCGTGCGCGGGGAGATGCCCAACACCTAGGCCCCAGTGGTAGCGCATCAGCAAGTCTAGATCGGAAAACCTAAGTGTTTTAATAAGAGGGTGCGACCACGTCACGGATTTCAACACACCGGCCAACATAATATAAATGGTAATCATCTCCATCTTTAGCGCAGCGTGACATATTGACCCCATCTACATGTCATTTCCCTTTGGCAAAGGCTGGAAGCAGATGGCACCCACGCAACACATCCCTTGGATCCAAAAAGCCAAACGAATCGCTGTGGTACATAGTAGGGAAGCAGACTAAATCCAGAGTGGAATTACTCCACCCTGAAGACTCCGGATTGATGACTTCAAACCATCGCACCCACAAAAAATCAAAGCGACGGGGTTCTTGGCCTCGCGATCCTGGTCCAACGTAGATTACGTCTGTATGATATGCTCCTAGGACACGTGCATACAAAAATCGATGACTCGAAGAACCATCTACGTCATCTGCAAGGAGCATGACGTTACAGCGAGACATTCTGGCATTCACAACGTCTGTTCCGCGTTGCATGTCGTAGGTGGTAAAGTGAAACCGAATAAGCTTGTGATGATATACACAGTCATCCTTCAAGAACAATAGACCAGATGCATCTCTGTCCAGATCTCCAGTGGCATTGGGGACCGCTATAACGCTGGCACGAGGCGGCTCAGTGGCCTGTGACTCTAACTCAGCTTCCTTGTGATGTTGCAACCGAACGCGGGGAAGAAGGTGCGCTTTCAACTTTACAAAAAAGTCCTGCAGTCAGAATCAATGGGCTTTTGTTGGAAAGCAAAAAGAATGCTCACCCGGATGGCGGGATCACCCTCATTCCTCTGAAGAAATGTTGGAAGATGTACGCGGAACTTCGCCGACTGCCCTATGTCGTACTGTTTCTGAGGGTCATTGGAAACAGCTTCCGGCTCTTCTCGAGTGGGACGGTGTTCCAGATTCTTGCGAATTCTACTGATACAGCACTGCTGTTGTTCGATTTTGGACAGTTCTGTTGGTATTGATTGGCGGCTGGTCCGGAGAAAGCGCGCTTTCGAAGTCTTGTGCTCCCGTTCACTCTGGGGCTCATGAGACAAATCAAATACACTATGAAGAAGAGCCTACTAGTGTTGCCAACGGCTCGGCTCTGAGCCGAGAGCCAGCTTAGCCGAGCCAATTGGGAGCCAAGCCGGAGCCTAATTTTAGCTCCAGCTCCGAACGGCTCCACTAGCGGCTCTGAGCTGCTAAAGCTGGCTTTTTTTATTTTTATTTTTGATTTGATAACTATGAATGGCTTGTATCCGCTACCTAAGACCACACGTGTGTCAACCACCTTATACATGCATGTCTCTCTTTCTCTTACAACTTTATCGCTCACACAGAGGGAAATAGGTGCATAGACACGGGCCATCATCGTTCCTATGGAAGATATTCGACAAAATGAACGAGCTCGGTGTCCAACCAAACAGTACCACTTATACCCATCTCATCACGCACTTTGCTGCGGATGGTAATCTCGAGCTCGCTTTGCAGTATTTCTATGAAATGAGGACACGCGGGCTGGACCCTTCGATAAAGGCGGTGCATAGTGTCGTCGTGTTGGCAGCAGACCTGGGGTATCCAAGGCTCGCGATGACGACATGTTTGGATGTAGTGCGCCACTGAATGCATTTTCCACGGAGTAAAGATATCCTCTCCCTATTCAGTCGCTTTTCACACCGTTCTGACGTCCCAAATAGATTGTGGAAAGAATTCGGCAAACTGCCTCTTCCGTCTTTGCGTCGTGATTCCTCATTGGATGAACTACTTAATCAATCTTCGAGGACGTCTAATGCAGAAATCGAAGGCATTTCTCCAACTTGCTTATGTTCCCCAACATCCGCCGAGCCGCTTGACTCTGCAGAGTCGAAGGGACACCACTATCCTTCTCGAGACAGTGGCTATGATGATAACGAAGGTTATGATACCCATATACCTAGCTTAGAACCGCAGAGCTGCCCCGAGACACCATATGGCTCCGAAGCACACACAGGACCGTCATCACCAGCAACATCCCTCGAGTGTTCAGAGTTAGATGAAGATCAGGGGCAGTACGTCCCGTCGCCAACTTTGTATTTTGCTGCGTTTTACCGTCAGTTTAGGTCACCATCGAGGCAATCGGTCATGACTCTCAACGGACCTGGATTGATCGACCTTAATCGAAGCCATAACAGGACAACACTATATCCCGTCGGTGTACCCATTGTGGACTTTGAATCCACGAAGCAACTCGTGACGGCCATCAGAGGGCTGTCGTGTCGTCATCCGCTTTGCCCAAAATATTCACAGCAGGGTTAGATTGTGAGTATACTCGTATCTCCATTATTGCTCAGCACTAACTAGCGTATTAGTGGACGGCGGGCCGCCTGAATGGGTTCACCCTAACACCACGGACACCGCCCGAGCTACTATCTCTAGACAACAGTATCTCCTCGACTTCCAAGACGCAATTGGGGCACCTGACCGCTGCCGCTTCCCCGTCATAGCCGCTTGTCACGGACACGTTGTGGGATTAGGTATTGATATCATCTCCGCTTGTGACATCCGGTATGCCGCCTCAAACACGACGTTTTCCATCAAGGCTAGTATACCACCTATCTCAACTGTTTATACTGCTAACCTCGTGTTTTCGAGCAGGAAGTCGCTGCTGGCCTTGCGCCTGATATTGGCACGTTGGCCTTCTTGCCAAAGACCACAGGAAACCAGTCATTCCTTCGAAAACTAGTATACACCGCGCGCAATTTTGGTGCAAGTGAAGGAGAGAAACTTGGCCTTTTGTCCAAGGTCGTGCAAGGAGGACGTGAGCAAGTGATAGCTGCTGCGTTGGAGCTCGCAAAGGAAATTGCGAACAAGAGTCCCGTTGCAGTGACTGGCTCGAAGCAATTGATTTCGCATTCGAGAGATAACACGTGCGTATCTGATAAGCGTTTGTGCTGTGTGTTGGTTGCTCACGGATAAACAGCGTACAGGACAACTTGAAGTTCACCGCCCTGTGGAACTTGTCTCAGCTGCTGAGTGAGGTTTGTGTCATCTAAATTATGGACAGGAGAACATCCTTGACTTAGTTTTTGTGTAGGATATGGATGCGGCAACATGATTTGAGGCAACATGTTTGAAACAGCTGGAACACGATGCTTGGGTGAAAGTGTTGGCATCATCTGCGCAGGACTTTTATGTGAGTCTCAATGTCCTTGTGTTTCGATGGTGATGGTGCTTACGGGGGGGATGTGGAGGCTGAGGGTGTTCAATACAGCTGGGCTGCTCTGGTTAACACGCTGAACATAACGCCAGACGAGGGCCTCTGCCTAGCTGTCCTAAACACAGCAGCGTGACATGGCCTACCTGATCTAGCAACGGACGCCCTCCGAGTACTCAAATCTGCTGGAGCCTAATGGGAAGAACACCATTTTGCATGTGTCGTTGAAGCATTCAGTCGCACCTCCCATATCAAAGAGGCCCTCCTCATGTTCAACATTATGCGCAGCAATGATATGGCCCTGAACCTACGTACAATGCAGTCTGTTTTAGAGCAGATCGGGAAGAATACGGATATGCTGGACGCGTTGTGGGAGGTGATTGAGGAGATACGTAGGGACAAGGGGCAGATTGATACCACTGCTCTTAATGTGCTCATTCATATATGTGATTTTTTCCGTAGGTGTGAACTTTACAGTGTACCGGGAAATCAAAAAAATAACACATCGGATACAACCAGAGTAGACCGAGCTACACTAACGAGCACACTGCGCCGGCGCATGCACCAGCCAGGAATACATGAATAAGTGTGGGTATTGTATCATTGCTCCCATTCTGAACCTTCAGAAAGAAACAATAAAGGGCAAATAAGAGACCGTTCAAGAATGCGGCTGCGATCTGTGCACACCACCCCATTTGTCAGATAGCCTGCCTGCTTCCAAGCAAGAGAATGATCTACCAAGGGAGACGTGATTCCCTTGAACAGACCGACTGCTTGCTCTTCGCAAATTATAGTCAAAAATGCATGGATGGTAGAATGGTATTTCTCGGTTGTTGTTGGGCTCTGAAGTCGGACTTTGACTGTATTGTGAGAAAGTAAAATTGATATGGCAAGCTAGCAGCGGTAATATTCACCTGTATTGAACGGATATCCGACAACAAAACCGGCTATGCCCTACGCAAGTCCTAGGCACCGTCCAACTATTGTTAAGTGTGGGGCTCACTGAGATAATGCCAGCAATGAGGTCAGTTGTTGGATCCAGTGTGTCTAGATGTACCATCATACCAGCATATGATCATCGGCCTGATATTGGGTGCTATGGGTCCTTTTTCCAGTGCTCCGATCGATACCATAAAGACTTGTACGTACGTACCTATACCTCTTCCATGACCCACTGGCATTTTACCTGGTCAGTCCGCATTCCAGCGCATTGCCGCTATCACAAGTGATATGTGGAGGTAGAAGGCGTGCGGTCGTTTTATAAAGGTATCACGCCATGCATATTGAGAGTCGCCCCAGGGCAGGCAATCGTGTCCGCAGTGTACAAGCGCATAAGTGCGGTGATGGAGAGGATGACTCCGTCAGTGAGGGAGGAGGATAGATATTTGGAATGAGCATACCTTAAGGGTCCTGTTGTAATTGTGGAACCTGGCGTGCTGTATAAGGTAGTTATAAGAGATCCCTAGACAGAATGCGATGCACAGGACGTGCCTGAGTGGTCTTCATGGTCAAGCTGGATTATATTCTAGTCGCTGGAGGTGGATCGGGAGTAGCTTGATACCAGTTGCTGTTTGGCGAGGGCTACTGGCAGATATAATCAGTCTGGGGTATGAGATCCTGTGTAAGGGGCAACAGGGGGGGAGCGTGCGCACTAGGATGTCCAAAAGTCTTCACCCTGATGCCCAGTATCATTGTCTGGTAAACTCGGAAGTACCTGTGGGGATGGATGTGGTTATTCGGTCATTCATGGAGCTGGTGAGTAAATTCTTGGAGCCGAAGCTTGGCTAAAGCCGGCTTATCAGCCCCACTGCCACCTGCTTCTGCTGTCCACCGCCCACCATTCGTTGTGTCGGTCCATCACTTGTCGTATCTGCCCGTTGGCCATTGCTCTGCCCTGTTTTCCACTGGTTGTTACTCTGCCATCCACCCACTGGTTGTTGCCAGATCCCAGTGTCCATCTGCTGCTCATTCCCTCTGTCTGCCCTCTGCCACCTGCTTCTGCCGTCCACTGCCCACTGTTCATTGTGTCCGTCCATCACTTGTCATATCTGCCCATTGGTCATTGCTCTGCCCTGTCATCTGCTGGTTGTTACTCTGCCATCCACCCACTGGTTGTTGCCAGATCCCAGTGTCCACCTGCTGCTCATTCCCTCTGTCCACCAGCCGCTCATAGCCTCTGTCCATCCACTGTCACTTATTGTGGCATTTTCTTACCATATTTGGATGTCTCAGGTAGAATAGCATGTACTATACTTAGATCTATAATGTAGTTAAATGAAGTGTGTTGCACAACTGATTGGACACTTCTTTCTTTCTTTCCCCCACCATGCCTCCACGCAGAACAGTAAAGAAAAAGACAGCTAAACAGTCTGGTGGTATGATCATTAAATTTGAGTAGTTCTCCTCTAATCTTCTGTAAGGCAAGCTGCCTGGTGAGCAGCAGGATCATCAGCAACCAGATGATACAGTACATTGTAAGTACTGAATTCCAAGCTTTTAACATAAATCTTATGCTTAGCAGCAGCAGGGGCTCATAAAGTCTTTCCACCAGTGGCTCAACCAGAAGAGCCTGATGTATTCATTGAGCAACCAGCTCAAACTTCTCTTGGTGAGTGATAAAATTAAAAGTAGGTAATATCACAATTAAAATTTGAATTAGCAGTGAGGAACCGTAAGCCATCTAGACGTGCTCTCCAAGTAAGTATCAGGTGTAAAAATTTAGATTAATCCAAACCAACTTTAATTATTTAGCTTGATCCAGTGGAAATTTTGAGCCCTGTCAAGTCC